>JANHGN010018046.1:206445-233654 GCA_024605025.1 Megaceryle maxima
GAGTAACATATGCATATGTTGGAAGACTATAAATATATTATATTATATTATATTATATTATATTATATTATATTATATTATTATCTGTCCAAAGAAAATCTGCAAAAAGGAGGGAGTCAACACTAATTGATTATCTGTGATCTAAGGGGAAAAAAAAAAAAAAAAAAGACCCCATTTGAAAAATACATGATATTTGAAAACATTTCATGGTCAACTGATGATGTTATGTATGCTCCGGTCAAATTGTTGGCTTTTCCTCTTTATTCCTTGTATTTTTCCAGAATCTGTTTTTAGCCTGAAACTTTTCAGTGAAGTATTTTATTTCAACTTAGTTACAAGAAGATTCAGGAGTTTTCTATTTCCTGAGTTGGATGCAAAGGACAGAGACTTACACATGCTAAGGTACAGTTAATTTACTCATAGTGCTTACACCATGACAGGAGAGAGGATAACATTTTGCAGGTTTTTTCACAACAAAGAGTATCAGGGGAAGTGTTGCAGTTATGCATTACAGTTCAGTCACTGAAGCTGGATTGAATCTATATTGTTTGCTTTTATCTTTACAAGATCTTCAAGGCATATCAGCTGCAATGTGTTATTTACAATGTCAAATATTCTGGAGAGGCCAGAAATAAATCCGTCTATGAGCTATGACTAAGAAACCATCCATCAGCAACACAAAAGTAATCTCTGATATATTCTAGTCCAAAGTCCAGTTGAGAGGGTCTAACATATTGGCTGCAATTGGTTGCTTCTGAGGCTGGCTTTTTGCCATTTTCTGTCATCCCAGAAAGAAACAAGAAATTAGGCAGGGTGTTAGCTTGCCAAATCAATGACATAAAAAAACCCCAAAGCTTATTGGATTGTTGTGTTTTCAGGGAAGGTGATAAATAAAAAGAAAAAAAAAATACGTTACAAAGGTAATGGAAAGACTTTTTAAACACTCTTCATAACCTGAAATGTATCAGCTCTTTTTTCCCCAGGTTCTTCCTCTCCAAAAAGCTGATATGTATCGAATTCTGAAGACCAGAAAGTCCTTATGAATTTATCATCATCCTCTCAAGCTAAGGGATTAGTTTAGTGGCAGACAGAGGAAAAGCATGATACACATAAAAATCTTAAAATGGCATAATATGAGATTTTAAAGATGCATCATGCATCATGATCATAGGTAAGCATGCTGTGAATATTCTGCAGACCTCTGTCATAAGTTGCAGAAATTAGGTGACTTGAATACAGCAACTGTTGACCAGAGGGCATGGATACCTAACCCATCTCAGACCAGCTCCTTGCAGCTGAGCAGTGACATGTCCTGCAGTTTCAGGCACCCCAGCATCTGCTAAACTGGAAGGGAGGAAAGCAACAAGCTAGAGTTCTGTTTCTTTTCTCACAATATGATGTAGCAGACCTGTAAGCCAGGTCTAAAATGAAAGAAAGAGAGGGGAATAGAAAAATAATTTCATTCAATACATAGCCTTTGTGCCCATATGGATGCAGTGCATAGCAATTTTCTTAAATGAAAACATTTTACTGTAAGCCTACAGGTAACAGATGTGTTTAAAACCCAGAAGCATTTATCCCTCTACCTGAAGAACTCCTGCATGTAGGGCATTGTTAAAACCTGCTAGTTTTGAAGGGTGGAAAGGGCAAAGTATGCTAACTACTACTAATTTCTGTTTGTCCAGCATACTTAAGAGTTCCCTCCACTTTTCTAAATCCCATCTTGCCAAACACTCTGGACAAGCAGAACATCCATTTCTGTGGTCTCAGTTTCTGTCATCAGCGAACTTCAATACAGGCCTAAATCTGCCACCACTAAAGCTGATGAGAGTACCACTTTAATATGACTAGTGCTGGTCACTGCTGCTGACACGGCCTTAAAGCAAAGATCAGCCTGCCCTTCAAGTGAAATCCCAGTCCCTCTGAACTTTTGCCTTAGTGACAAACACCAAAGAGAAAGGAAAGAGCAAACTCTGGGTATTTCTTTCATCTTGGATTTTTTTTTTTTTTTTTTTTTTTTTTTTTTTTTTTTTTTTTTTCTCCAACAAAAGCAAAACAGCCAACCCATGAACTTCCCTCTAGAACACAGTGTACTCAACTCATATGCTTCAGTCTCGACAGCAAACAGCCTGCGTTGCTAGGCTTAATTGCTCTCTGGCAGCTCTAACCATACAAACTTCTCCAGCAGTTTTCAGATGCTGCAATCCTGTGGTTCCCTGAAAAAACATCAGAACCCATTCCTTGTCCTGTATTTTGGACGCCCCTTGTCCTGATATTTTTCTATGCAGTTTACCCTGGGTAACAATTGTCAGTTGACACAAATACTGGTTTGCTTGACTAAAAACCCACCTGTACCACACTGCAGGAAAACAGTATGTTTGGGACAGTATTGATCTCACCTAAATTACTTTATTTCAGTGTTAGGGCTTTTATCCTAGGCTAGCCTACTAATTCCTATTATAATCAGTGAGGACACAGGTAGTTGAAGATTCATTTAATTCCAGCACAGGCTTCTAAATTAAGTACAATGAATTTACTTCCTTAACTCCTTGACTGTAAAGGGAACCCAGAGAACAAGCTTGGGATAGCTGCTTCCTTTTTTAGATCTGGTTAAGCACCAGTCACATGATCTGAGCTCAGTGCAATAGTGTCAGATCCCAGTGGGAATATGATTGGCGCATATATTCCAAAAGATTTCAAATAGTTTCTTAGTGGCTCTCTCTTTACCCAAAACACCGTATGTTCAGTAACTTCAAGCCAACCTCTAAGAAGACTAGCTGAGGTGTTCTAATGTCTTCATCTGTTCCTCTCAGAAACTGGAAAAATATGTTTTATGAGATAATATACTAGTGTCCATCTCATCATATAACAATCAGCAACACTTTATTTTATGTTTGTTTTCAGACATCCACTGAAAGCCAAGTGCCTGTATTTTTCAATGTATGATATTTTTCAGTCTGATTTTTCACCAGGCTTTCAGAGCTACACATAATTTTTACTTTTCAGTCAGCTGAAAAATAATTCTATAATTGATTTTGGCATTCAACAGAAGAAATGCTTTGTCTGGTATTTGGGGGTTCTATTATCAAAAAAACATTTTAGTTACAGTTTTGAAAAACATATTGAAAATTAATATGTAAGAAACTATAGCGACATGGTAAGTCTTCCAGATATGAGAAGAAATTTATGACTCTAGAATGCTGACAAATGCAAGATGGACTTCTGTAATGTACTGGTAGCATCATTAACAGCCTGCAAACAAAATGTCTTATAATCTTTATGGGACCATCAATTCATGAGTTTAAACTTACACTGCTAATACACCATTCTTTTTTTTTTTTTTTTACTTGCCAAAGATTACTTTATATTCTTGGGCAAATTCCACACTTAAACAAAATGTTGGCCTGGGGTTGTTTGCAGAAACAGGTGTATATAGAAAAGAAACAAACATCACATTTAGTAGGCATTCATGCAAGTTAAAATAGATTTATCTTGCTTGTTGCAATGCTGGAAGGGGAAGTATCTGAAAGTAATTAAGAATAAATTACAGTAAAAAGCCATTCATCCCTTTGTCTTACATCCTCTAGCTCTCTGTTTTTCCTTTAGCCTCCTTTCAGTCAGATTTTCTTGCATGTAACTTAGACATTAACTACTTTCATGTTCTGTGTAAAAATAGTGTCAAGTTGCACTAATTTCTAGCAGGGTAATTGCTGAGACGCAGGTGATGGGGAACAAAACGGATAAAGGAAGACCTCCTTCAGAGCCTTGTCATGGAGAAAGAGAAACCAGATGTTGCATTTGTTTGTTTGTTTGTTTTCCACTGCTGCTCTATTATTGTACCCTCTGGCTTAGGAAGTTCCCAAAAGAAGCTCTTTGAGACACCTGCTACTTCCTAGTGAAGTAGCATGGGCATGGGCAACCTGGACTTTGATTCTGACCTGCTTCTGGCCATTCTTACATCTACTAATTCCCACCTGATGAAACAAACCCATCAGCCTACAAAACCAGGCACCTCTGGGGCCATCCCATGAGATATGAGATAAGCTCAAAATCAGTCCAGAATAATTTTTTCTTCCTGCAGAAAACTATGCCAAGACTCTGTCCTTTTGAAATCTCTAACACTTCATGGCCAATCTAAAAGACACCACTGCTTACAGAATGGGATTGTAAAATACTAGCCCATAAACTCTGAAAACTATTCAGAGACTATAAAATCTTTACAGCAATCCCCTTTTGTATTACTCACCAAAAATAAAAGGAGTAACAGAAATTCAAACTCCTTGCAAGAAGAATAGTGAATACTTATTTATTTGATGGTAATTAACTCCCTCCTCCTTGTTACCCTCAGATCCTTTAAGGTGCCACTCAGTTAATTACTGAAAAGTAAATTTTAGTAATTTTTAGAAGGCAGAAAAATTGCTTTTAGAAAGCTAAAATGCTTTTCTTAAAACAAGATATTCAAAAAGACTTATCCTGACAGAAATAGGTGCATTTAAGACCTAGAGATTCTACTTTGGTTTTATATTTATGGGGAGATGTCCTATTCTGACAAAAGCCAATGGAAATTTTGACATCTGTTTCAATGGTGGCAGAATTTCACTCACCGAGTTCAATGAAATCAGAATTATTAGATTTTCATGTTAAATGCAGAGGAAAATCCTGTTCAGATTTCCTGCTAATCCAGACTCAGAGTTTCTGCATGGCTAAACCAAGAAAGTTGGTAACCTCAGATCTTTTCTAAACCATACCGGAATGACCCAATTTCCCACATTCTTTTGAATACTAAATCTTTGAAGCCTGTGATGTAGGGAGGAATCGCTGTGTTGCACTTTGAGTTTCACTCAGTATTCCGACTGCAGTCTTTGTAAATCTGCGAGGATTTACATTCATTGTCTCTCCAGTCACTTGCAAAATGATTTCTAAAAATTTTCTCTTTCAACTACTATTAGACACTGTCTAATACAGGAATAAGGACTTCCTGGCCCAAAGGCCAGATACAATCTGCAACATAATTTCTAGCAGACTGCAGCCAAATGAGTTTCGATGTGTATTATTGGCTGGAAAACAAAGTGCTTATTAACATATGACTTGCCAAATGCCTCTGAGAGACCTGGCTGGTCCTTCTCGAGGAAAGGCTCTCTGCTCCAGGGCTACTCAATGTTACAGCTACCAGCCAAGCAAGACAGAAATACAATATTGCAGATTAGACAATACACAAATGCAATATTTCAATGTGACTGTCAAGTAGGTTTGCCATGGTGGTACAAAGTGCACCATTAGCAGACACAGAGGTTACTCAATACTGGCAGCTTCACTTTAGTCAACAGCAAGGAGGGGGAGGCAGGAGGAGAGAGGGATGAAATCACTCTACCTTGAGTTTCAGAGTCCAGAGAAGATCTGAAGACTGACAGGAAAAAAACCAAACAAGTATCCTTTAGCTTTCAATCTGAGCATTTGATACAGAAACTGAGGAGGAAACAAAATTAATGTAAGACTCCACAATGTCACTTCTAAAAAGTCCCTTATTAAGCAGCAATGTACGTTGATATCAAGCAACATTAAAAGCAAATGCACCAGATTGAGGGAAAAAAATGTTCAGAACTGTAGAAAGTTGCTCACATCCTACTGTTACTTGATCTGAAGCATCTCATATCCATCTAGGTTATTGCTGTTTCCCGATACCTGACACTGATAAATAACTGTTCATGCAGTAAGAGCCTCCGACATGCAACAGCTGTACTCGGGAAGGAAGAAAGGAAGGAAGGGAAAGAGGGAAGAGAAGAGGTGGAGAGTCAAATGGGAGAGGAAAATGTAATGAGTTTACATTATCACCCTTCATAAATCTCGAGCATGTCTTCAACAAGATATAGAAAAATCACAATTTCACTCCAGGACAGGGATGTTTGAACCCAAGTTCAAACTGTATGAAAAATTACTGTGGGAAAATCATTCACAAATGAATTATGGCTAAATTGAGGGAAATGGAAGTGCCATGGCAAATCCACTACCTTCAAAATATCTTCTAATTTTGCATGCACACTAAAAGCTCTGCACAAAGCTGCTTCTATCGTTTGAGTACCCGAACACGAAGCATTAACCCAGCACATCCCATTAATCTTTCCAGCCACCTAGAAATGAAAGATGCAACAAAATGGAGGAAGGGGAAAAATGAATAATTTAGCAATTGATCTTTATCTGGAACAATATACCATTCTAAAATAAACACTCCTCTCTTTACAAGCCTGAAAGAGTCCTTACCAATATTTATATTTTAAAAATCTAATCGACTTATCCATATTTCTTTAAGAAAAACAAATAAAATCTTCCTCTCAGAGGGAAGACTCGGGATTCAGAATTTCTGTTCATTATTTTTTTTTTTTAAATACCTAATGTCTTGAGAGCTCTTCAGAGCAAGCTAAACAGACAGAAGGCTCTGTATGACAGATCTTTTCTGAGATCAGCTGTTCAATGTCTCCATATACTTCAAATCAATACAAAGGGCAGATAGATATTTGGATAAATATCTGTGTTCTAAGAAGTGCAAAAATATCTAAAGCCAAGCATTAGCTTCTATGCTCCCCAGCAAGTTTATCAACAGACATATTACTTTAGAGCTGCATCATGCCTCTAGGAAAATTTAACTCATGCACTGCCATGACACGAGGAATGAGAAGATCCAGAGCAGCAGAAGAATATTTGGGAAAGGTAAAAATGATGACTCTGCCTCAAGGAAAAATCTCTCAAAGCAGCAGCCATCCTTCTGACAGTGTAAAGGGAACTAGGACCTGCTGGGAAAGAGCCATCTGTATACAACCCTGAAAGAAGGAGGTCATGAAAGTCACTGTAAAAACAAAACAAAACAAAACAAACAGGAAGAAAAAAAAAAACAAACCACCAAAACTAACAGAAATACAACCTATGTAATTCTTATTTGCATCCTACTGAGCAATCCTGTACCATGTTTCATTATATGCTCATTTGTGTGTTCACAGAAACACCCATACATGCACTGCACATTTGTTTCATATACACCTAGGTGGCTTTAGGCCAGCTAATCAAGCAATTAAATACACTGTTTTTCAAACTGCACAAACTAGAATCATGAGATATTACATATTAGAAAAGACATTTTACAATAGCACAGTAGCTGAATGATGCTGGAACAGCATAAGCACCAGACATCTCTATCAAAGGTTTGGGTTTTTTTGGTAAATAAGCACAGTACACTGAATTATTAACTCCCCTTACAGAATGTAAACAGGATTTGAGAAGAGGTATGAATCAGGAAAAATTCAAGTAATAGTTTGAAAACTGGAGCATGAAGTAACTAAGTAACTGTCCTCTGGAAGAGGCACATTTATCAGGAGTTAGGCTTTTGTAGGACGGTGGCTGTTGCCTATCCTTACCCCTCCTAAAACTTTAAAGTTGAGTCCATGATATGAAGACTGGACTGTTAATATCACCTCCCCAATTAGTATCTTTCTGAATAACTGTGAAGTTTCATCTTGCGCCCCTTTGGGCCTACACTACAGGATGGGAAGAGAGTAGGTTCCTGACCTCTCGTCTCCAACATAATCAGTATCCTCCATACTTGTATCATTTCTTCTCTATCTTCTAAAGGGAAATTTTTGGTCCCTTTTTTGGCAGAAGTTTTCCCAAGCTCTTGAAAGTTCTTGTCACCCTTTTCTCAGTCCATCTAATTCAGCCACACCCTTTTTGAACACTGTGCTCTGTTCTAGCTGAGAACACAGGCACAGCTTTATACAAAAGGCTGTATAATACCCACTCAACTTCTTAGCAGTCTTAAATGATAGAATAATTTTGTCTGGAAGAGACCATGAAGATCATGAGGTCTAACTGTTAATCCAGCACGGTCAGGTCACCAGTAAACCATGTCCCTAAGTGCCACATTTTTTAAATACCTCCAGGGCTGGTGACTCCACCACCTTCCTGGGCAGCCTGTTCTAGTGCTTTACAACCCCTTCAATGAAGAAATTTTTCCTAATATTTAACCTAAACCTCCCCTGGCACAGCTTGAGGCCATTACCTCTTGTGCTGTCACTTGAGGCATGGGAGAACAGACTGACCCCAACATGGCTACAGCCTCCTTTTCATGTAGTTGTAGAGAGTGATAAGGTCTCCCCTGAGCCTCCTTCTCTCCAAGCTAAACAACACCAGTTCCCTCAGCCACTCCTCGTTAAGACCTGTTCTCTAGACCATTCACCAGCTTTGTTGCCCTTCTTTGGACATGCTGCAGCATCTCAATGTCCTTCTTGTAGTAGGGCCTGAAACTGAACACAGTATTTGAGGTGCAGCCTCACCAGTGCCCACCAGTACAGGGGGGCAATCACTTCCCTAGTCCTGCTGGCTACACTATTCCTGATACAGGCCAGGATGCTGTTGGCCTTTTTTCTTGGCTACCTGGACACACTGCTGGCTCATGTTCAGCCAGCTATCCACCAGCATCCCCAGGTCCTTTTCCACCAGGCAGCTTTCCTGCCACTTGTCCCCAGGCCTGTAGTGTTGCCTGGGGTTGTTGTGACCTAAGTGCAGGACCCATCACTTCGCCTTGTTGAATGTCATACCATTGGCCTTGGCCCATTGATCCAGCCTGTCCAGACACCTCTGTAGAGCCTCTACACCTCAGGCAGATCAACACACCTGCCTAAATTGGTGACGCCCTCAATTCCCTCATCCAGATCATTGATAAAGATAAGAAAGAGAATGGGTGACAATATTGGGCCCTGAGGAACACCACTTGTGACCGGCCACCAACTGGATTTAACTGCATTCTCCACCACTCCCTGGGCCTGGCTACCCAGCCAAGTTTTTTTATCCAGTAAAGCATTTGCATCCAAGCCTTAAGCGGCTATTTTCTCTAGAAGAATGCTTAATGCTGATAAGCAACATAACATCACAGTTGGGTTTGGACTGTGGTTATCATTTGTGCAAGTGTCCGCACTGATCTCCCATACTTGGCTCTTCTAGATCTGGCAGGACTGACTGTTCACACTCAGTCTTAACTTTATTTACCACTTATCTTTATCCAGCACTGTTCCACTCACTTGGTAGAACACTTTACAATTGTCTGAATGCACTCATAGTTCTTACTTCTCCCAAACAGACTACACATTTCCACTACAGATTTTGCAGCTTTGACTCCAGCCCCTTCTCAATACCAGCAATATATAGGTTAACAACAGGAATCTAAGTGAATCTGCAGATGTCCAATGCCCAACTTTGTTCTCTTTCTAGCCCAGCAGGTTAGACTAACTCTGTGCTTTTCCTCTCCTCCCCAGCTTTCAGCCATAGTAGTATTTTCCCTCTCACTCCACAACATTGGAGTTTCTGTAATTTTTTTGTCCAGAGCTTTGCTGAAGACCTGTCACTCACAGCATTTGATTTCCAATTACTTATGACTTCTCCAGCATGTTCTCCATGCTAGGAGGTCACTGAAACATCATCTCTCATTGTAATAAAAAAATGCTGGTGGACTACATCATGCCATAATCTCTCTGGTACTTTACTATTGTTCTTAAATGAGGATTTCAAGTTGGTTGCCAAGTCCAGATGTAAAGTGTTACTTAAATATATCACTGAATTAACTAACTAAGTCTGTAACTGAGTCACAGCTGAAGCTGTTTTCAGTACAATTTATACAAGAGATGCAAGCCTCAGATCCCTACTAAACCCAGCCACAAATCAAAGTCCTCTGGCATATGGGACCAATTGGTCTAGCAGAGGTTTGCTGCTGGAGTACTCTGCAGGGCGTGCTCAAGTCATCACCATTAGCCAAACCATTTCTTCTCACAGAAGCGTTGCTAGCTCCAGCATTTCCCTGCTCTCCTTTTTAGATGTGCCATGCACCCCTGCAGATTCACTGGTGTTTGTCTTTTACTCCTGGGAACCAGAATGTGCCCTGCTATTCCAAAAGTCCTTCAAGGGTTTCTCTTGCCTCAAAGCCCTCCAGAATTTGAATTCCTAGTTTCAAAGGCCCAGCTGCCATGCAGGAATTCAAGATTTTGATATGGGATTGGACTCAGCAATCCAGGAAGAACAGGAAAAATGAGCAGAACTCAGTGTCTTCCATGATGTCTGTTGCATCAAGAAGGCAGCTCTGTCATCCTTCACCTGGATGCTATGCACTTTTGAGGATGAATGCTAGGAAAGAACAAGCCAGAAGAATCTCACCAAGTCAAGCAGCATACTGCGAGAATAAAAGAGGAAGAAAGAAAAGCTAGCATGTATGAAATGGTCCAACTTCACTTTGGCCATCTTAGTCTCTGACTAAGTCAGAGACACCACCCCCGAGGCCAGTAGACAGCAGGGTTATTGTAAATGGTAGCCACAATAAGGAATGCAGTAAAATGACAAGGATGCACTGGTGTTACTGCATTACCAGAAATTAAATTCCATCTGTGAAAAAATCACAGGCATAGATAGCCATACTCTGAAATCTTTCAGACAGCCTTCACAATGACAACATGGCCTCCTTGGGGCTCAGTCCTTCCTTGCCTGAAACTGGAGTCTGCCTCCTTTCAGCAGCTGCAGGACTAGGACCTCAGCATCATTGGCCCATGCAAGCATTGATACACAGGCAGTGGGAGGAACTGCAGCCACTCTCCCCTGGATCCCCATCCTGCACCTTGTTCAGGAGTTTGCAACATTACTGAATGCCTCATTATTGAGCCAAATACCACCACACTGATTGAAACATCTCTAAAGTAAGCACTTCTTGTTTATTTACCCTCAAATATACAGCACAGGGAGCAAAAGGACAGGAATAACAACAACCCCCATGTGTGTGCTTCCCCTTCTCCACCGCAGCTGCATTTCATCATGGCATCAACACCTATCACTGCTCCTGTGCTGGGAATCTAGCTCTGCTCCAAGCATGCTTGCCATTTGCCTGTCACTTCAGCATGATGGGTGCTGAGTAACCCTCCTTCTTCCTTACACCAGCATCTTTAAGGCTTTAGTATTCTGTTTGATCTGTTTGAGGTTGTGGGAGGAGTAAGCAATTTTCTGTCTGGCTTATTGGATATGTAGGGAATAATCCCCAATAAATATATTCTGGTCTATAGCATTTCCTTTAAACCTCTTATGCATGACATTGTTCTGCCTTTTTTTTATTTTTTATTACTTTGTTTAACTTCACACATTCAAGCAAGTAGCTATAATGCAAATAACCTGAGAGCCAATGTTATTTATAACATTACTGCACATAACACCCTCATTCTCCCCACCACCGTTTTACTCTATAAAAATATACAAGAGTAAACAGGCACTCCATAAAAAGAAACCCAGACATCCAGTGTTAAAACTGAACAGCTAAGAACTTAGCAGCAGCAAATAAAACCTCACCTCCTTGTGAATAATGCCTTGCTATTTAGTGTGGTTACAAGATGATGCACCATGCTGCAAATACTATGCTGTGGTATCAGCTTTTCTCTACAATCTTCAATACAAGCATAGAAGGTTATGAATGTGGAGGCCAAACAACCCATTTGAAGGACTGAAAGAAAGCAAGTATGTTTGAAAATTAAGTGTTATTAAAAAACAAAACAAAACCCAAATCAGAATGAAGATGCTGAAGCATAGCCAGTGTAATGGGAAAAAAATGACATACACTTCAAAAGGCAGGATGTCACTGCTCATGAGAAGAAAGGAAAGAAATTACTTTAGCTGAACAGCATTGTCCAACTTTCTGCTCAGACCTTGTGAGCAGAGAAGGTTCACATCATTTTCTTTGCAGGTACTGATAAAGGGGTAACAGTGTGACTTAAAACATAAACACCCAATACTCAAGTCCCCTGCTCACCACAGATGAGGTGTACCCCTGGTTAATAATGTGGGCTTCATCTTTGTGGAGACTTAAAATGGTTTCAGAGCGCTTGGCCAAAAGTCCCAACAACCCTGCCACCAGGCTGAGAAGTGAAGAGGCATCCATCTGCTTGTTTTATGCTGTCTCATGAAGAAAATCTTTAGAAGAATTTTACAGAGAAGCTTTTAGAGAAAATAAAAATATTTATTATTTTCCTCTACTGAGGATTTCTGGGTTCACACTGACATTTGAGTGAGCAAGTTCTTAGCATGCTGTACACCATATTTGACTTACAACAACAGTGGATATGGTAAAGTTCCATTTTTCCCCAGTAAAATGACAATAAGGTGTATTTTCCATAGAAAGTTACATTTTTTTCAAGTGTTTTTTTCTCTTCTTTTAAAAGGCTTAAATGAGGGAAAATATGTTTGAAAGGAAGGATCTATGGTGAGTCTGGAGGTGCAAAACTTATTTCTATGATATATTAAATATCCTACCATGGTCAAACTGACACACACAATAATATCTCTATGGGCAAAGAACCCACAAGCCTAAGTCTGACACGTCCTCTAGCATTTGCTTCAGCAGCAGATTTTGTAGTCATTGACAGGCACCTGTAAGACAAAAGAATATGGAACAAGCGTTAGCAGAGAGTCACTTCTCCCATCCACAGCTTGTTGCTCAACAAAATTTGCAAGAATCTTTAACATCTATCAAGGAAGATTAATTCATCTTCCTGTCCTGCACCACTCTATGATCAGCAGATGAATGAGATCTGATTTATCTGTGATCTAGCTGCACTGCAGGGGCAGCAGGTACTGCAGATGTCCACCATCAGTACCCAAACCTATAAAAAACTGAGGAAGTGAAGCAGCATCACACCCGTTGCTCACATTCAGCAAGGCCACCCTCCATTCAGTGCACAAAGTGGGTGTTTCCACCCACCTGTGAAGAGGTACCAATAGGACACAGCATTACATTTGGGGATTGTGTTACTCATGTTGTCAGTGGCACGCTGGGGAAAGGTAAGACAGCGAGCGTGCGTTTGCAGTACACCACCTACTTCACTAAAAGGAGCAGTAAAACCTTTTAAACAGACACAACAGCAAAAACAATTAAGGAATCTCCTTCAGTTCAGAGCAACCTGGGGTGAGCACATGAACTGGCATACAAGCTGCCTGGAGGCCCTGGAGAACAGTTGCTGAATTAGCAAGGACTGGAGCAACTAATTGGTGATTGTTTATCAAATAATACACTAGCAATTCCACTGTACTCTAAGGGGGAGGGAAAAATAAAGCTATTTCAGGTGCCACCACTGTGAACTTAGCATATTTCTGAGATATGTAAGATATATTCTTCAACTCTTTTAAGTGTCCATATGCAGACTAGACAGAGGCTGCCAGAAAGCACATTTATAAGTGCATTTATTTCAAGTGCCTCTGCTAGTTCAAAGGACCCAAACATAAACAGCTGTCTAAAAAAAATATAGATGTGTTTTGGAGAGGAGAAGGGGAAGAATTTATCAGTTTTGAGGTGGGAGGAAGAGATGGCAAATATGGTGCTAATTAATATAAAGCCTTCTCCTTCCTTGCTGTTCCCTTGTCCGCAAGCACACAAAATCAAAAGCCTACTCTGCTATGCCCTCTTCATACACTTGGCACATACCTCCTTCTCTGTCCCTCCCCCACTCCCTCCTTTCCTCTCAATAAAGGGGCATGAAATGAGCAATTTTAGCAAGGTTTCTTTACAGAAGGGAGTCTTGGCTTCAAGCCAAATATACAGAAGTGGGAGGGAGTCTTCAAAGAGATACTCCCCTCAACACTGCCTAAGAAAGTGGTACTTCTCTTGGTCCAGAAGCAAGGCTTTCTGGGACTCATCATCTTAAGCCCCACCAGTAGTACACAGTCCCTCAGAGAAAATAAATGCCCAAGGTGGAAAAAATATCTGCATGCTGCTGTCTTGCATTTTTCTCATCTTGAACTTTAGGCGAAAAGTGACCATATGTTCAGAGGGATAGTTAAAAAAAACCAAAACAAACCACAAAAGCAACTAAAAAAACCCCAAACACACCCACAAAAACCCACAAAAAAAACTCGTGTTATCCCTGAATTTGGTATTTACTTCTTACATACCATGTCCAGTCATATGAATCAGCCAATTTATACTGAGGATTATTTGTTATCTTTAGCTTCAGATAGATTATTTCATTTCAGCAAGTCCTTGTAGACTCTTGTAATGGTTTATTGGCATAGTTATACAAGCATAGACAATTGACACTAGCAAAAAAAGCCCTTTGCAGGTACAGTTTTACAACATTTCCATGAGCAAATTAAGTTGTCCAAGAAAAAAAATCTCTTTTTTCTTTCCCCCTAGTGTAACTTCATATATACCAGGGCTTTTGCTAGCATAGCAATGGTGACAAAGATACTATAAATCTCTTCGTGACACAGCTGTGCCAGCAAGACTAAAGCCTTCACATCAATGAGACTGAACTACTTCATATTTCAGCAACATTTATATTACAAGCTTTTCCCCTCATGGCACAGTGCATCCTCCCCACCAGCCTGGCTTTGCTTTGCTTCCTGCCCATATTCTGGTGGGTCTGCTAGGCAACCTTTACAGCATCAAGTATGCAACTCTATGCTCACTAAGATCATTTAAAAGGTGTTTTTTTATACAGTTTAAAAAAAAAAATTATCTCCATCATTCAGGCAGACAGTTTCTGATGGACCCTCAGCTCCAGCTTACAGACAACTCTAACACACTTCTTGGTATTGTGGCAGTAAACCCTGTCCCACATGGCTGCAGTGCACATTTGCTTTAGTTATGTCTTTTCCTCCCATTTTAGGATGCACAACATAAATCAAATGCACCTAGTTTCCACAGCTGTACTTCCACTTTGAACGCATCACAAGGTAAACAAAATAACCTGCTCTTAGCTGATTCTTTTTTTCTGTAATTAAGAGAGAATTTCTTACCATGCCCAAAGAATTTCAGAATCTTTCAGTGTAGATGCCTGAAAAAGAGAAAAGTATCTTTAAAAGACAGTATTTTGCTCAATGGAAGTCTAACTCTGAAAAAAACTATTGCCAGGGTAATTCTATAGATTGAGTTAAATAAATAAATACTTATCTGATTATTTGTTGCCTGGAATCCATTTGTGCTTGTATCTCTTGAGTTAGAGGCCATATTAAAAAAAGTGCACAGGAGAATTGAAATCTGAGGACAACCTAAAGCTTGATTCTAAGAAGGCTCAATGCACCAGTACTTTCCCATGGCGTGGGTGAGACAGGTTTAGCCATCAGGTGTGACAGAGAGCAGCCTGTTGCAATCCAACATTACATGGAGAGCCAACTAGAAAGCAACGTATTTAGCACATACACTGCACACATTACAATACCCTCAAAGAAAAGAAAATCAGGTGTTTCGATACACAGGTTTTATTCAGGTCAGCTGCATTTCAGTCTCTGAAAAGCTACAGCAAGTGCCTGGATACAAAGATGTTCACAATTTGGAGATTATTGCCAGACATCAACACAACTGTTATTCACATGTGACTGACATACTAACGTTCTATGTATAGCTATTAAGACAAAAAGACCCTCCAAAAGTATTAAAATGTCTTTGCAAATTAGGACTTCATCTAGTACACATTTTCATTCCTCTCAGCCTTTTCTTTTTTTTTTTAATTCTTCTTCCTCTTTCTTCTGCAAGGACACTCATTGAAATCCTTCCACATAAGCTCAAATTGATTTTTAAAGGCAGGAGCTTCTTTTGTCTTGTGTTTAAACAATGCTCTGGCACAAGGTGGGTCTAATTACACAGGAACAGCCAGACAGGATCGGCTCAGAGACTGAGGCAGTCAAGGGTCCTATTACGGTCACAACTTACACCTTTTCCTCCCCAGGCAAGAGCAAACGGCTCCACGACCCCCCCCAGCTTCACAACCTCCGGGCCTCCCCAGCTCCCGGCAATCTCTGGTGAGATGATTCCCTGAACCAGAACTGTATTTTTGCGTACAGTAACTCCTGGGAGATTTTTCTTTAAGGGGGATGTCCAAACACCACTGTCAGCATGGGAACTTTGGGCATGTACAATATCCTGTGGCAATTTCATAGCTATAGAAGTCTGTTTTGCTAGTTTTAAAATTGTCACCTAACCATTCACTTGAGACTGCTTGGCTCCCATGGTATGGAAGAGTGAATAGCCCTTTTTTTTTTTTTTTTTTGTCTTTATCCATGCCACTTGAGAGTTGATAGACCTTTGTTTTCTTCCTGCTTAGACAGGCCGTTGAAAATCCCCGAGTTGTTTTCCATATGGGAGTCACTCCACATCTTTTGTTAACATTTCCTGCATCTTCTCCCCTTCTGCATCTTTTCTAAAAGGAGGGAGTAAGGATGCAATATTCAAGTATGTCATGGATTTATACTCTAGCATAAGTATCTTCCTTTTTGTTCACGATTCCTTTACCAATAATTCCTAGTATTCAGTTGTTGATCTTTTGGGTTTTTTTTTTTTTTTTTTCTTTTTTTCTTTTCTTATTCCTATGGTACATTCAGCAGACATTTTTATAAAATCATTATAACCCAAGGTTTATGCCCATGGGATAGTTTAGATTCCAGTATTTCACTTTAGGATTGTTTCTTCCCGTCTGCACTATTCTGTATTCATCAACATTGAATTCCAACTGCCAGATCACCCTTCAGTCCCTCTTTATTGTGAGGCCTTCCTGCAGTCCCTTAGCACATCCTCACCTCAGCTATCCTCTCTAACTTGGTATCGGCAGGATGATTCTGTGTCTCATCCTCCATCTCTTTCAGGACTATGCTAAAGAGCACCACACTCTAGAGAGAACTCACTAGTCACTTCACTCCTTTAAAGAGCTGGTCACTTCTTCCCTAACCTGTATTTCCTAAACTGAAATGATTAATAATCCATGTAAGGACCTTGGCCTTTATCCCACGGCAGCTTGATTTCATAAAAAGTTTTTGAAGAGGTATACATAAAAAAACCCAACCAACCAAGCAAACAAACAAAAAAATCTTAGGAAATGTGTTAATTTGATTATAACAAAAGTGCAAACATTCTGAAGCTCAAAAGTCTCTGCTGCTGTCCAATCCTTCTTTAAAGCAACTCTTACCCTTCACATACGAAGCTTTTATCTCCTTCTTAAAATAACAGCACACGTACATATACCCTTCAACAACTTCTCCCCAGCCATGGGAGCTACCTGCCCCCTGTGGGAAATGTGTCCTTCGCCTTAAAAGGTTTTTCTCACCATGTTTTCTTTAATCACAGTGAACTGCTAAACAGGAGGGCCCATTCTAGTCCCTTGGGATTACCAGCAGTTATGGGCTGTAAATGTGTCATGTTAAACAAAGGTATGTAATAGGAGGCACCAGTTCTGCAGATCTTTCCTGTAGAGTCTGTCTTGAAAGACTTTTTTCCCTGTTCTTTCTTAATTTAGAAAAGCTGCATCTCTTCTTTCCCATTCTCAGCCCTCTTCTACATATGCATATGCTGAACAATGGTGCACGTTCTTTCACTGACTGCGCTATATTTTCAATTACATGTTTACACAAACCCTCTGGTTTTGAATGTCATTCAAACAACACAACACCACATATGGTTTCTCAGTGCTCAAGAGTAGCTCAGAAGTCCCAATTTAGACTCTGAGGCCCACCAAATAGAAAGGAATGTGATGCATATGTTCCCATATCTAGCTCTGCAAATGTAGGCTAGAGGAAGAGAAAAATGTCAACCCTAGTTACTTAATATTACAGTAGATGAACAAGTATAATCTTCTAAACAAAACTAATTGGCTCAAGTATAATGCCAATAACCCTTCAGGGGACTAAAGTTGGTGGGTGCCTCTGAGAAAAATAAAGGAGGCAATTCTTATTGCATGCATGCACTTTAACTACAAAAACCAAATATGAGATTTTTAATTCAAATTGTTTGAATAAAGCTGGCTACACTGAATCAGCAGATAAAACATACAGGTATGGCAAAGTACAAGCCCAGAAGAACTGTGAGTTTCAGACAGCAATCCAGCCTCAGCCAAGCACAACTCCAGGATCATTAGAACAATACACTGGCTGTGCTACAACTTCTTCAGGAACAGGACCTCTGCCACATTAAGGACAGGCCCATGGCACACAGTAGCCCTGACATGCTTGGATGGTCATCACAGTGCAGTGCAGTGGATGGAAAGGTCAGGCTTAGGCCCTGCATGGCCCTTTACCAAAGTACTGCACCAGAAACATTAAATAATAGTCACTAAAGACTAAAAAAGTAGAACTAGAAGAAAATAGCTATTGGTAAAATTCTGATTCTGCCTTCTCCAGCAGAGCTCTGCACATTGCAACATTATAGTGCTCTCTCTTCCTCTGAGACTGCTCTGGTGACTGGTCAACACCAGTGCTAAAGGATGCACTTACTCATTACACACACCCTCTAGATTTCCCCAGGGCACCCAGTGGAAATGCAAATCTTCCCTTTTCAAGGGCATAAACACTGTGGAAAGAGAGCAGTCAATCCCCTGCCAGCCTGGACAGGACTTCACACATTGCTTCCCTAGGATGTAGAGCAGCAGGGAGCAGGGAGTGGATTCAGCCCAGCTCATTCACCGTTTAAAAATTAATGGCAAATACAGCCTCTCTAGCTGCAGATAAGTCACCCCAGAGACCTCTGGAAACTAATGTCAGCCCTCCAACTCCTGTTCCTATTACAGCATTAATCTTTGAGGTTCACCCACGCACTGGTAAATGCTTCAAGTGGCCTGTTAGCTCTACCAAAAGGCTGATTTTCACTCAGATCACACACACAGAAAGGTAAATGCAACATACCAGTACACACATTCTGCTATCAAAGAAAGAAGTGTCAAATTTTTAATATCACATACTTATTTACTGATGCCTGCCTTAGTAGTCATATGTAACCTAATACTGTATTTCACTGATATTGCAGATGGTATAACCAATCTCCTAAACTCTCTACACTCTCAAAGGATTAGTATGATGTGTAGAGCACTTTTAGCTTACAAAGCACTACTTTAGTGTGTAGGGTTATTGATTTAATTTAGAAATTCTGCTATATAGTGTAGTTTTACTGATTTACCTTTTACAGTAGTGTAAGAATATCTTTTCTCCCCTAAAAACTTTGACACACTTCATCATCCTGTACAAAATATTGCTCTGGGTAGGATTTCAGGGCAGGCATTCAGTAATCAAAATTACAGATTTTTCCAAAAATTCTCTGTGTTGCAGGGCTCCTCCCTCCTTACTGATGTCTTTTGTACTATATAAACCCAGCATATCCTCTAAGCTTTCCAGAAATTTCTCAAAGAAGCACCTGCAGTTATATAGCAGCATACCCCCTCTCCTCTTCCAGCCTCAAGCCTTTGAGTTAGATCTGGTTTTTTGAGTCAGATCTGGGCTGATACTGACACAGAGGGAAGAGTTTTTCCCCCCATCTGGAATATTTCCAAAATGTGCTGATATGTTTTCCTTCTTCTCAGCCGTAGTAGTCATTCAAGTCTCTAATCCCCTCTTCTCTTGAATGCTGCAGGAATCTCTTGTGTGCCATTCCCAGACCCAGCTCACACAGTTCCAGCACATATGGAAAGCTGCAGTTGAATAGTGCATACAAATGGCAGCAATAAAATAATCCTGCAACACTGCTAAAAGCTTATTTTGAAAGCACATTTTAAAAACAAGACCAAACCCCAGAATCACTACCAACTGCATTCTTTTCTAGCTTTTCTTCATGACCAGCTGTCTCTGCAGCCACACAACTCTTACTCCTACTTTCTGCCCTGCACCAGTCCTCTTTCTTCTCTGTTCATGCAAGTACATTCTCTTCTGTTAGCTATTCTATATGTTTAAATCCTCCTTTATTGTACCATGTCAATCACTTTGCACACACACACACACCCATCTTTAATTTCTCTGCTATTAAATGTGTTAGGAAAAGTGCTTCAATTTCACCTTGTGATGGCTTCACATGGCACAACCCGTTATCAAAGAGAAGCCTGTAGTCTAATGTCAATAGCTAGACTTTTCACCTTTTTTCTTTGCACATGTAGTTAAATCTGTCAAAAGCTCACCTAGTCTCTATCCTGAAGTATACCAAATCACCATATTTTTGTACATTCAATGAATTCTATTCCTTAACTGTTTTAATCCAAAACCTACGTACTAGCCCATTGCCAGTAGCAATGCGACAACTTACGACTGTAGTAAGGGCTTAGACTTAAAACTCAGTTGCTGCACATCTGTTGATTTGCATCAACTGTCCACATGTACATTTTTTTTGACCTAAGGCGAATGCAACCTAATTTACATTAGATTAAAAAAAGTCTTGCCTCAAGGAAAGAATGCCATATGGTTCTGTCCCATCCCAACACCACGAGGAAATAGTCTATGACGGGTAAGAATTACACAAAGTTACTACTTTAGTCTGATACTTTACCTTATTTGATAGTGTTTCCACACCTTCACACTTTAAGATAACATTATCATAATATCTGGACACTCCCAAACTCTTAGTGTGCTTAAAAAGTGTATTTAAGTTTATATCTAAATCTCTCTTCTGCTAAGGTAAATAAAGCAGTGTGATTTCAAAAGGTACATAGATCATAGACAAACTGGTCTCACAACCAAAACGTCCTCTCGCACACAATGATAAATTGTGCCTTTCCAGCAGCTATTTAGACCTCACTGCCTGAACTCATGCTGACCTGAAATATACCCACTCCTTCATTACCCCAGCTTTGTGCCATGTGCGGCATCAAACAACTTCTCTTCTTCCTGCTTACAACACCTCCAGCAATAGTATTCTTTTGAAAGAAAAAAAAATAAATTAAAAAAGGGCAGACTATTTAAAATGGACTGATGTTTATCAAGTTAAAACAAAACAGAACGGCACACTCAACTCTTTTCTGTATTTTTCAGTAGCGCAAGATCCTGCCATGGACTTATCCAGCTGGACTCTGTGACCCTCTGAATGATCCCTTGAGTTTGCTCCCATTTTATCAAGCAATGAACTCTCCAGCCTCAAAGCCAGCAAGAAGTTTGTCACTGACTTCAGCTGGGAACAGGAACTGTCTCAATCATAAGAAACCCTGAGCTAAATAAAGCTGCAAGAAAAGGCACAGGCAGGAGGTGGGGGGGTGTCAGCTCAGAGTACCATGGGGCACAGCAATGTTTGTTACTGAGGTTACTTGATACTTCCCCACATGAAATTTCATTTTCAGTTGCAAATAACTCTTCAAAATTTTGACCCTCTTGAGTGGGAATCTGGGGTGGAAATGCATTCAACATGTTCTGCAACCTGATTCTAGACGTAATATTGTAAGCAGTTTTGAGAAATGTTACAGGGAGAGGTGTGGAGGGGGAAAGCTCTTTTTCAAGAAAGGCTCCCCAATACCTCCCTGCTTTGAGCCTGACAATAAATGTAACACATCAAAAAATTGCCCTTTGTGTTAGGAAATGTGTCTAAACAAAAACCTACCTGAATTTGGACCAAGTGTAAGTCCTCAAACAGAACATAAAATAAAAACTCAAACTCAAAAACTGTCAATAAAGATGTATGTGATTTTTAGCTGGTTTAGCCAAGAAGCTGCTGAGGCAATTTCAGCCATTCCCTCAAGGCTCCCAACCCAGCACGTCTGCTCCAGCCTGGGGCCGAACAGAACTTTCCTTGGAACTGCAATTCCAGTGTGCTGAATGCTGCCAGATCCAGACTGTTAAAACAAAAACGTGGATACCTTCCATGGATCCATGATCAGGGGATGCTGTGTGGCAGAGCCAAAACCTGAGATTTCTGTCAAATATCTGCGAGGTGAATCATGAAGATTGATGCTTCTTCCTGACAGACTATTGGGGAAGATGCGTGGTGGCCACCTGTTACTCTTTTAGCCCAAGTGGACTTGCTCAGCGAGGTTGACAGGAAGAGCTGCAGTCTGTCCAACAACTCACAGAGGTGCACATTTCACACCCCATAATCTATTTTTTGTAAAAGTGAGTTGGCAGGGAACAACTTCTTCCCTTGTGCCTCTAACAGCCCCTGCTCCATTCATGGAAGCTTACTTTAAAAGATTGGATTTGGTTGTCTACAGCTGGACCCATCTCTGTGGTGCCTCACCCTGTACTCATCTACCTTCACTTGAAGATCAAAGAGAGTTAGAAAATTCTATTGTCTTTTACTTGCTGGGAAATGTGCATGTTGTCCTTGTATAAAGTCCTTGCACTGTGGAGAAGATGAGAAAAGGGATATTCTGCTTGCTTGAGAAATAGTTATGGCTATATTGAACAGTAATATCTCCTTCCTCTCAAAGAGATTTTTAATCCTAATATCATAGAAGGTGATAATTTGTGCACTAAGGTAAAAGCTGATCTGAGTGGCCTCATTGATTTAGGACAGTATTCCTTCTCATGAATAAGCACAAACAGTATCATTCAGATACAGATTCACAGAATCACAGAATCATTAAGGTTCAAAATGACCTTCAAGATCACCAAGTCCAACCATCTACTAAATATTATCAGGACCACTAAACCATGTCCTGAAGTGCCACATCTAGACATTTTTTAAACACCTCCAGGGATGATGGTTCCACCACCCCTCTGGGCAGCCTGTTCTAATGCCTCACCATTTCCTCAGGAAAAAAAAATTTCCTACTATTCAACCTAAACCTCTCCTGGTGCCCATGTCCTCTTGTCCTGTCACTCATTACCTGGGAGAAGAGACCAACACCCACCTCACTACAACCTCCTTTCAGGGAGTTGTAGAGAACAATAAGGTCTCCTCTCAGCCTCCTCTTCTCCAGGTCCTTCAGGTGCTTCTCATAAGACATTTTCTCCAGACTCTTCATCAGCTTCATTGCCCTTCTCTGAACTCGCTCCAGCACCTCGATGTCTGTCTTGTACTGCAGCGGCCAAAACTGAACAGGGTACTCAAGGTGCAGCCTCACCAGTGCTGATTACAGGGGCACGATCACTTCTCTATTCCTGCTGTACACAGTTTTTGGTACAGGCCAGGATGCCATTGGCCTTCTTGGCCACCTGGTCACACTGCTGGCTCATGTTCAGCTGGCTGTCCACCAGCACCCTCAGGTCCTTTTCTCCCAGGCTTTCCAGCCACTCCTCCCCAAGACTGTAGTGTTGCCTGGGGTTGTTGTGACCCAAGTGCAGGACCTGGCACTTGGCCTTGTTTAACCTCATCCCATTGACCTCAGCCCATCAATCCAGTTCATTAAGTCATCGATTCATTCATCAATTCATTTAAAATATAGTGATTTCAAGTTTTGCATGGCACTTTCCATCAGTTACTTGAAAAAATGTCGAAATTAAATCTGTAAGCATTATAGCAGAGTTAAAAACCAGAGGCTCGAGAGAAGCATATTTGCCTCAGGTCCCCATGCAACTCAGGAGGTTAGCTGGAAGAGAAAAGGAGTGCAACATAACCTACAGCACAAGACACCTGTATGGGAACAAAAAACCAGATTATTTAGTTCATGATGACACTTGCCCCTCAGTAAAAAGGGCTGAAAAAAAATCTTGCTCACCATCATAGTTTGTGAATCTGCACAAAACTTTCCAGTTCAAAGCACAAAGTAAATCCAGGACGTGTGGAAACATGGTAACAGGCTGCCCAGGGAAGTGGTGGAGTCACCATCCCTGGGGGTATTTAAAAGACATTTAGGGACATAATTTAGTGGTGACCTGGCAGTGCAGGGTTATTGTTTGGACTTCATAATCTTGAAGGTCTCTTCTAACCAAAACAATTCTATGATTCCATGACCTTGAGTCACCTGCTGCTCTCAGAGCTACCAGATCATTTGTTTCCTGGAAGGATCACTTCATTCAGACCCCTTCACCATTTCCTTCCCTGTGCTGTGCTGGTTGCATGGCTGACAAAAGGAAAGACAGTCTTCCTAAACCTGTAGTATCTCAAAATTTTAATCACTTCCAGGGGAGGTTCTTCCATTTCTATTACTACTCCTTCCCTCTTCAGATGCTGGTTCTTGATACTTTCCATTTAGCACAGATGCACTGTTTGTTGCACAGAGGTTGGGCCAGCACAGCCATTTAGCCTGGCAGTTGGAAGGAAAATGTTAGAATGCCTTTTCCAGAAGAACAAACATTGACTCATGCTAGGAAATGTCACTTGTGCGATGCACTGTTTTGTAAGACCACCATGGCTGCACTGCCTCGCTCTGATCAGCCACATTAATGTTTGAATACTGGATGACAGTTCAAGATTAATTCCAGTAAGTTATTCACGCCTGGAGGTTCAGATTGCCAAGCAAAAGCATGTGGGCTAGACTATGGCAAGGAAGTTCAATGGGAAGTCACCCAGCCCCCAGCGGGTCAGAATAGCCTGTACCTTTGTAAAATAATCCCTCTTCTGGATTCTCTGTAGCCAGGACACTTCACTGATATGCCAGGGGCCTTTTATTGCTTCCAGCCAGCACTGCCAGACAGTGTATTTACAAAAGCGGGTGTGGACATATTCAACCTTCTGTCCCCGTTGGAGAAAGATGCATCATTTATTTACCCAGGGAAGAAAAAAGACCATTCTCAGACAAGCCTTTCTTGCAAGACCAGAATATGTTTCTGTGACTGATCAAGTCGGGACCAGTTTGGTCTTCCCCATTTATTTCAGTTCCTTACATAAGAGTCTTGAAGCTCAGGACTTGAGAACATGACAGTGTGAGAAGAGATACTGTCAAAACAAAAGCGTGAAGGTCTATGCAGTGAAGAGCCTCGAGAGAGAGAGCTTTCTTCTTTTCCTGCAGAAGGACAAACCGTTTTCCTTAGTTTTTTACTGACGCATATGGAGCATGAAACTGATGCCTGGGAGCGTTACTGGAAAGCTCAGGCAAAGGGGTTCATCCAGTCAGCACCTAATCCTCTGCAGAAAGACAGCCAAGGAGTTCCTGCCCCCTACTGCTAATTCTCTCCTAGGGTTTGAAGGATATAAACAGCAGTGAACTTTTTTGAAATATTACACTTTTTTTTCCTGAAATCACCATTATACACAAATTTTTCTTCTACCATTTTTCGTTTCAATAAAGAAGTAGCCTACTTTTCAGAAGTGCCCAGCAACTTCAGCTCAAGCTCAGCAACATCTAAGGATGTACTCTCAGCATGCAAAAGTCCACTGAAGACAGGACTAGAAGATATTACTTGCTGATTCCCACCTTTGAAATGGAAGTTCAGAGCTAGCAAAATCTCCCTACTATTATATTATATTCAATACTACCAAATCACTACACAGAAATCACTAAGATTTCTACCCCATCAAGTCTGAAACACATGAATCCAGCTATTATTGTCTGGCTGTCTTGAAACTCACTGCCTGCCACCTCTGTATAACAAGTAACAGAATAAGAAAACGTTGGGTACATATTAATTAAGAGATATGCAAAGGGGTACAGACTGAAGTCTTAATTATACTGAAGACTAGTTTAATGCCTGAGACCATGTTTATGCTAGACAGACATTCATACAGAAATCACCTTGAAACATTCAGCTTTCCGTTTCCCAACAGGAAAAAAAACTACAATAACACAACTATTAAAAGTAGCTGTAAGTACTCTACTGGTTGGTACTCAAAATCAGAAATGTTTTTAAAATAAGTAATAAGAGTGTGAAATGTTCTCTTAGGCTAAATATAAACAGTACAGAACATGGATCTTTTAGGATGTCTCCTGGGGGGAAAAAAAAAAAAAAAAAAAGGTAAAATCCTCCCCTTCTGCTCCCTTTCTACAACCTGTGCAGAGACAGGAAACATTTACAATGGTGTGTAGTAAAGTAAATTTTTCCATTGCTTTGCAGTAACATGCACCTCTGTAAAGTGGACAGAAAAACACTGCCAGTGGAAAGACACAGAGAATTTCTGGTAGGTGCCATTTATCCCGTGCTGTTTTACAGTGGCACAGGAATAAAACAGGTTTACTCTGCTCTCACAGATCATTACAAAACTCCAGGTCAACAAGGATCAGGCTCCTTGTCTAAACTGTCAGTCATGACCCTGATGCCAGGGTTACTTCCTTCTTTCAGTCTCAGGCCTCTCTGTGTCCTTTCCCTTTCTGCTAGGACACACTGAGAAGAAGCAGCTGAGATTCACCACCTCCTTCTGGCTCCCTCGGGGCTGAGGGCCCTTGCTTACATGATGCCAGGCAACTCAGCAGTGCCCAGCACCGTGAGGATTTGTGGGGTTGCAGATATCCATCCCCACCTCCAAATCACACAGTGCTACACTGGTGACAGACTACTGGATGTGGTTCAGTGCTGCTGTCTGTTGAGATTACAGGAATTTGTGTTTGTGTTGTGTCTGCTGGCTGCCACAACCACTCCAAAGGTTTTCACTGGGTTTAAAAAGCACCCCTTTCACATCTATTAGCCAGCAGCTGAGGTTATTGGAGCAAATCATCCGTGTTGTAAAGACAATTTTACACAGTTACATGTTACTCGAGATCACCAAGACCTCAAGGAACTGAAAAGGAAAAGAAAAGAAAAAAAAAACCTCTGAACCAGAAAACCATATTCACCTCCACCTTTAGGATGGCCATTTTAGAAGCTCCATTTTAAAAACAGCAAGTTCTGGATTTCAGCCTGAGATGCAGGCAGTGCTGAGACAACAGGTTTGCTTCAAATTCAACATAATTAATATTTACCAAAGGAGGAAAAAGGTTCAGAATACAGAGAGGTCAAGTAAAAGAACTGTGCAAAACTGAAAACACCTGCGATATGGGGCACGTATGGAGCTGACTGTTAAGGAGTAGAGAGAAAGAAAAAGGGGCATGGACTAGGGCTGGAGTAAAGAGCCATCTACTACCACTAGACAGCATTCAACACTGTAAAATTTGCTACATCCACGTTCCAAAGCAAAGAGTTAGATGGGGCTGGGCAATTTTGCAGGGGAAGGCACCAGAACTTTGACTTGTTTCATCTCAGTCCTTCCCAGTTTTCAACTTACACCTCCCTGCAAAGGGTATGTTCAGGTGTGAGCAAGCATTTGTGAAAGCGTTGATAGTCATCCTGCTTAGGCTTCCTTCAGCCCCAACTAAAGTAGGGCAGATCTCCAAGCAGATTCTGAATAAAATACTGAAAAAGGCAAAGAAAAAAGAAGAAAAAAAAATTAAAAATAGACAAATAAGAATAACAATAATAAAGTAAAAAAAGAAAAAACCAAGCAAAATAAAGGTGTATCCAAAGTACAAGGGGAAGACAGTGACCTAACTTAATAAGCTAGGGGGTTGTCCCCCTAAAGTTTTGCACAAGAATCTCAAGGAGCTATTGAGATAACAGAAATTCTGGAAGAACAGCTGAAAAGATATGGTTTTACAGCCTCTCTTCTACAGTAATTTTTTCTT
>JANHGN010018046.1:233754-261575 GCA_024605025.1 Megaceryle maxima
TGCTTTAATAAAATATTAAATATTATATTTAAAAGCTATTAAAAACAATTAAATATATATGTAACTGACTTATTAATAAAAAATAATAAACATTTGTCAAAAGCTCTGTAATAGTGCCCTTCCAGCCACAGACCCCTGGGCCAGCGAGGAGCTGATGCTTCCAGAGGGGGCTGGAGGGGGGCAGACAGCAGTAACTCACTTTAGGTAGCTTTCAACGATACTCACTTTTTCTAAGTAACAATCTCAAGAAGAAAACTTAGCTCAGTTCCTTTTTTACTGCTCTGTAAAGGGTTTCTTTCCTCTATCTCAAATGTGGTCCCCTAGCATTTTAGGTCCTAATCCTAGCTGCCTGTATATGTCAACAAGTCCTGTGATAGTCACTAAAAGCTAAATTAATAAAGAGATAATGAGGCCTAAGTATTTTCACCATTCTACCCTGGTACTTGTTGCATTAATCCATATACAAATGGCCTTAAAGCCTAGGTGATTTACACTTCCTGAAAACAGATGTACTGCTTCTGTACTTCACAACAGTTGCACATCTGAAGATGGAGTGGATCCTTTCACATTAACTGAGGCTCCTACTAATCTAAGCCCAATGGAGCAGTACTATTGAAAATGCCACTTGATTAGTCTGTGACTCAAAGAGAAGAGCCTTATTTATTATTAAAGCAAAAATTCTCATTATACTGTATTTTTTTCAGTAAACCTGGTACAGGCTGATCCCCACAGCTTTTTAGCTTGTTCTGTTACAGTTTTAAGCAGCACACCAAATACGGTGTTTCCCAAGCTGGTTGGAAAGAGCACACAGAGCCTTTTTACCTCCTGCTCATTTTAGCTGATAAAATGAAGATGGAGATACAAACATTTAGGGAAAGAGTGAACTCATATTTCCCCCCTCCTCACATTCTTAGAAAACTTCACTTTGGGGGCAGTTCAGCTTCCTTTTGGAGCTGCTCTTAAAGACCTTCTTAGAACAGATATGAATATTTGAGATTTGGAAAGTGAGAGGTCACATAATGCAATGACTTCAAATAATCAGATGTGCAGTTACTGAGACATCAGCATGCTTGTCATTGTTTCACAGGAGCTTAAAGCACTTAAACAAAATAAATTCTGAGTCCAGAATCCCAAATAAATAAATCGGTTACCTAGACAGATGAGAGAGAGGGAAGCAGTTTTCCTTAAAGTTACTCAGATTTATATCTGCAGAACACAGTAACCTACTGTTTCCAACCACTTCAGAGTATTAAAGGCAAAACATAAATTGACAGTGTTGTTTCAAAAGCTAGTCTTAATAAATACAAGCAGCATCAGTATCATGGTCCTATCCTACCTGCCACTGGTCCAGCCCATCCCTTTGAATTTATTAGTGAGAGGAGAAATAAAATGTAAAGGTGTTTGTTTGCTTGTCTTTGAAGTTACTTGGTGAGTCAGTATTCACCAGCAGGTAAGTCAGTACAAGAACACTTCTATACATGGTCCTCGTCTGTGATGCTCCAGCCAAATTTCTGCAGAAATCAGTAAGAGTTGACTCTGTGTAAGAAAAGAGTTCAGCCAGGTACTGTGAGAATTATGGAGTAAAACACCTATTCTAGTATAAATAAATGAGCTCATTTACATTTTAATTCTGTGGAAAAAGCCACTCTCAGCAGGGCAGTTTGCTAAAGTTACTGCAGATGTACAGAAGTTATAATTTTCATCCTAAATGCACATTACAACAAAAATCTCATCAGAGAAACCAGAGAACCAATAAGCATATTAGAGAAACTGCCTTTCTGAGAGGTCCCTCCAGATCTTCATGAACACGATCTCTTCCTATCTTGCAGTATGTTGTTGCATAGCTAAATACCACAAGAAGTCTCATTAGTCAGCATGGAAATAAGTACAGAAAATACTGTGCTACTCCTTGACCCTTTCAAATGATTAACACTATACAGATGGAAAGCATGCCAAAATATTTAAAGCCATAAATAATTTAACTGAACAAGCTCAAATAAATACATCACAGCAATACAGTATGTACTGATTCTCCTCTCTCTTACTTAGAGTTTCCTTTCCATGAATCTTGTAGTACTTAACTAAGAACCTGCCATCCCTGACTAGAACAGGGGTTGGAAAGGCAAACTCCACTGTGTAGGTGCTGCAGTGCACCAAAATATCTTTGGGTTTTTTTTTTTTTTCCTCTCTCTTAGCAAAGACTGCAATGAGGGCTAGGTCAAAGTCTGCTTGGGGGATGAGGACATTGGTTTTACTGCATGCCTTTTAGATTCACTGCGATCTTAATATCGCTCATGAGAAATTCAGTTAATATTTGGCAGATAACTGTGGCTCTGTAAAACAACCCAAAGCTCTCAAATATTGGAAGACCTTAGAATATAGTCTTTATAAGTTATGATTTCTACAGTGACAATCACATGTTTATGGGGTGCTAGTATTTATGACAGAGAAAGACAGAGTCATCACTTCAAGTTGCTGCTCTTAGGTAGGGAAGAAGCATTAACCCAGAGCTTTCATTTTGGAGGAGACAGACCTAATCATTAGGTTGAAGGCTGTTCTGACGTAGATTCTTCCTGACTATTTTTACCTAGGCTTGTATCACTTTATACAGGACAATCAGGGAAGCCAAAATCAGAAAAATTCCAAGTCACTTTCACTCTCTTTCTGGCTCTATGGCCAGTATCATTACAGTTTTCATGATGGAAGAGTGTCAGGTTAATAGAGTATATGCCAGGAGAAACTACAACTCTGTAGCGAGAGCATCCCAAATGGGGCGAGAGATGGTTTTGCACAAAGTGAAGAACTGAGACAAGGCCGAGCACAATCCAGACAAAGTTTCTGGGATCTCCAGTAGTGGGGTGCAACAAGCACTGTTTTCCTTCTTTCTCCTCTCCCCTTTCCATCTGTGGCTTCATTCCTTTCATTTTCTTTAGATTCTTTAGTGGCTTTCTGCAGGGCTGAGCCTATTTGCTACACACAACTGATTTCTGTAAATGGTTTCTTCCAGATTTCCCAGAAAAAGCAGAACAAACTCCTCTCCTAAACCTCTCCTCCCTGCCATCCCAAAATAAGCAAAGAGGTCTAAACCAGCATTATCCACTGATTCAGCATTTATTATATGTTGAAAAATGTGATGGCAGTCACATCATTTTCAAGAAGCAGAACAGTGAAAAAGGACTGGCTTGATGAAATATTTTCCTAGATTCAAATTTTTATATGTAAACAGAGATTAGGGGTTTAACACTTCTACCCACACAAACCTTATAAGTACACTATTGTCAAATCATCACCTCAAGGAAATATTTTCTAAATTATTTTAAAGACTCTGGCATAGAAGTGGTGCATCTCAAGTGCAAGTACCACTGTTATCTTCTCTAACCACTCATTGAAACATGCTTTGTAGCAGAGAGGGAAAAGGAAGGCTGTAGCCTACAGAGCAAGGAAAGAGTCAAGATGATCTTGCTCCTTCCAGCCCCCCCATTCCCGTCTGCTTATCATCATGCAGGAGGAGGAGGGCGATCTATTGATACTGGGTGTAAAGACAGCCATTCTTCTGATCCAGTGTTGCTTCTGTTAACAGCAGCGAGCTGGTGAAAGAGAACAAACGGTCTCCCCTACGAGCATTGTCAGGGTAGGAGACAAAAGAAAACTGTTTTGAATCACTGAGGACTATTAGTGTAACAAAGTATAAGATAACATTTCGCCAGAGGATACAAGAGATCCTGAGAGGAGCAACAATGAAGCCAGACAACCTTTCAGTCATCTTACCAAACTGCTTGGGGTACTTACTGAGCAGTGGGGGGAATTAATAGCAAATGGAGAGCAAACACAGTTAATCTTTACACAAAAGCTTTTTGATAAATAATAAAATAGAGTTAGGACTGGCGTGCTGGCCTTTGCCAACTCACATTGCTTAGAAGATAGGCCTAAACAATTTAAAGATAAACAAATACATATGCAATAGAGAAACGTTGCATGAATGAATTTCCTCATTCTCCTTTTTCGAGCAATTCAAGCAGCAGTCAAAGCACCCGCAGGTTTGGTGTGCTTTTACATACCTTTTCTGACACATTGCTTTACAGAAGCTTCGTAACAGCCCACTATCAGTAGCTTTGGTGTCACTGTATGGTATGTAAAAGGAATAGGCAGATCTTTGACATAAAAATAATAATCTCTGGTAAAATTACAGTACTACAGTGTATCATAGCATCAGAACTGTGGAAATATTAATACATGGATCTTTGACAATACAATGTAAGATGTCACTTTGAGCGGTTATTATGCTAATAATGGATACTTATTATAAGACAACATGAAAGAGGTAAGCTATATGGATGTAGAAAGAGATATTTAGTATTCAGAAAATGTATTAAAAAGGAAGAAAAAGCAAGTGCTTCATACAGCATTTAATCCCATATTAGGCAGATGAGGAGTTCCCCAGCAGATGGGTGTCAGGGTACCCTGGGACTTGAATGATGCAGCACATTATCTCTCAAGGGAGCACACATGCCAATATAACTTACTGCAACCTTCAAGCTGCTTTTTGTTAAACAGTGGGCTAAACTGGGACTGAAATCATCAAGGTGGGGAAAAAGTGGCACTAGAGCTTTGAGGATTGAGTAGAAAAATGGCTCATCAGGTCTACCAGGTTTCAAGAGAGCATAGTCAGGCTCACTGACTTTAAAATAAAATAAAAAAATTGATACAAAAGAAAGAAAGTAAGGTACCAAAGTGAGGAAAAGGTCTCATACCAAATTCCCTATACAAAGCAAGCAAACAAGCCAGCATCATGACTGGTTCCATAGAAGCTACAAGAAAGCATCCATTTACATTATGGGAAATAAATAAATAAATAAATAAATCTAAGACTATGATATGTTGCATTTAAAGCCAAAGGTAATATTTACAAGCAGTTTGTAATGTAAGGAGAAATCCAGGGAAAGAGAGCCTCTGTTGGCCTGATGGCTAAAGAGTAAATTTCTCTAGCGTTTGTCTGCTTGGGGAAGGAGCAAGTTGCAGCTGTTCTACATTAACTCTCACCTGGTCTCTCTTACTCCACACTCAGAACCCATCTTTCCACCTAATCTGAACTAGAGTCACTCTAGGGGCAGAATCACTCGTTTGGCACAGTACTACTACACTCTAAATTCAAATCCTAGTCGTGTTTTACAAAAAACTGTCCATATAACCAGGCCACATCCAGTTTTTTCATGGGAAACTGAAACAATTCTCACCCTTAGAAATACATGCTTCAGCCCGAAACACATGCACCACGTTTGTGAAGACAGAGCATAAGATGCAACACTTCAGACAACAGCCATAAATAAAATTATTATGTGCACAAATGTAATCCATTTCAAAGAGGAATGTTGGTACTTAGGCTGTAGCAGTTGGAAATACCTGTCTTTCAACATTAAGTCTTGCAAGTATAACACTTAGCTGTCGTCTAAACCTTAGTTATTGCAGTAGAACAACTAGAAGAATCTGTGTGATTACTTGTCACAGCTCCCAGTCCAGGAGTGAAAGCTGCCACATAGCTGGCATGCAGGTATAAGGAACCCTTTACCTCAAACAAATAATGCAGGGTATCATTTGAATTTTGGTTACAGTTGATAGGATTTCCTCATGCATACATCTATTTACAGATGCATTTCCAGGACAATTGCACTGACCATGGATTAGATCATAGAATCCTCTCTTAATTACTTCACAATTTTCTAGGTCAATTTCATTCAATCACTCACACACCTACTCACTATTCTTTGCCCAGTTTCAGATTTCTACAACTTTTTCAGGATAGATGCAGGCTCCCTAGTAACTTTGTAGCTTTTTACATGGTTTTAGTTACCTTTTGGGGTAGAGAGAAGCCACCTGTACAAAAGCTATCAACAGAAACCTAGAGGTCTGCAAACTACATCGAAATTTGCTGCTTTAGTAGCATAACACCAGTAGACAAATGGGACCAGCCACTGGTGTGTTAAAATTCTTAAAGCCTCATAATCTACAACTCCTGGGTCATGTCCAATGCAGAAGAAAAACTTCTCTTTCTCTACTTTTGATTCTGAATTTGATTACTGGCCAATATAGCAAGAACAAGATTTGGAGACTAGCAGTTTCTTCTGGTAGAAAGCATCACTGCTGTTATTATCAGTTAGACCTGAAGCAAGCTGGGAACACAAGAACAGAGGGCGTATGTGAGAGGGCAGTAAGTTTTCTCCTACACATACCCTTTAGAGACATGCAGACTTAAGGGAAAGAAAATGAAAGTAAGTAAATTAATAAATAAAGCCTGAGGCACATTCTTGCCAACTCTCCCAATCAAATTCCTACTTTTACAGTACACAGGGTTTTTTCCCCTACATCTTCAGTTCTAATAATCAAGGTATTCCGTTACACTTGCAAATTTCCCTTGAAGAAAGATGGTGGGCAAAGCAGAAGAAAAAGCTTGAAAAGAAGATTCCTCCAGAAGCTAAAAAGCAGAAGTCATTCATAAAGCATTCATCAGTCCTAAGCCATACTCATCACTGAGATTCCGAATCAAGATTTTAACTGTGAAGTCTAGCAGAACTGCTGAATTTCCCTTCCTGACAGGTGAACATAACTCATTTTACACTGTGTGCTAGGGAGCCCTGGAAGTTTTCCTGGCATTTTAAGACAAACTATCCCTTCAGGCTCTAACAATCTCCTTTTCCTTTCTAACACCAAAGCTTCAATTAGACCATGATTAAAGAGGCTGTACTTACAGATACTAGCAGAAGGTACAGGTTGTCAGTTTTATTACAGGTCAGGAATTTGGTTTGCTGTGTACTCTATACTTCAGAGTTTAATGTGATGAGAGTAGAGTTTACTAATGGGCAAGTCAGATTTGCTGAACAATGGGATTCAGTCTTGATTATCAATTAAGCAGGCATAAAAACATCTACACAGATGGTTTGTGCCAGTCAACAGAAGTTTTAAGGGAAAGAGAACTCACATTCATTCACAGAAATATCTTATGCAAAACTAAAACAAATTCAACTGAATATGTGCTTCACATGATGCTTTAAACTCTTCTTTGCTTTAAAAAAAAAAAAGTGAAAGGGAAGCCTGTATACTGCAAAATACTGGTTAAGCAACAGAATTCTGCAGCTCCATTTCCTTTAGGAATTTGTTTCTTACAATTTGGAGCGCTGATCAGTTTCTAGAAAAATATGAAGCAAAATTATTAACTGCTGTTGCTGCTTGGGAATGCCAGATTAAGGATCTCAATGTCAGGGCATTAAATATGTCTACACACACACATAAGCAACTCCAGTCCCACAAGACTACCAAAAGTAAAGGCATAGAAGCCAGGTGTTGGAGTTGTCACCCCATTTTCACTGAGGCTCAGCTCTGGTTATTCTCCTTTACTTTTGACCAGTTTCCCACTGCCTTTTTCACACTTCAGCTTCTGCGCAGGTTCAAACAGATGCCTGTTTTTTAATTGCCAAAGAAAACGTTGCTTTCTCCTGTACAGTTCATCACATGGTTTCCTCACAAAGATGACACTGTCCCATAGTATTTAATGGGCAACATTCATTTTTGGATCAGTAACAAGTTGAAACTCTGGTAATGCACACTCTCCTAATTTAGAAATGGAACTTTACAACATTAAAATACTGCAAGAAGGTCCACTGCTTGCCCTTCCATTAATTTTGTTCTACTGAGTTGGATTATCATCAGCAATTCTTAATTGATGTACTATAAGCCATGCCATCAAATATTCTCTAGAGATCTAGCTGGCAACTATGGTTAGTTCCTAAATTTTGGAAAGCTACCGATTATTTAGTTTGTGATTACTTCAGAGTAAAGATCATCTTAATGTTTTGGAAAGCCCCAGTGAATAGTGGGCACTGCTACAGATAAATAATATTCTATAATAAGGATTCTTATGATGGCAATGTATGATGCACAACCATTTTTCAGATGCTACAGAACTAATTGTGCTGCCAACCAAAGAAGCCAAATCCAAAACAGATCTGTAAAAGGAATTACTGTTGAACCAACCTCATCAGTGAGAAATGCTTCAGCCGTACAAACCCTTGTTCACATCATCATAGTCTTCATAAAGTTAATGAAATGCAGTCTGCCCATAATACAGCTGTAAAATCAAAGTAAGTCCCATACAGGTGACTCAAATATATCTGAGTCAGAACTGGCATAAGGGAGAGCCAGGACTAAGAACATTTTCCATCAGAGCAAAAAGCAACCTCCTAACACAGTGGTGTGACACTATTACAGAGCAGCCTCTGCATGGAACAAGAGTTACCTGACACAGACTCCACCCTGACCCAGGAAAGCAATGTTGTGGCACAACTGTGTTATGGAGCTGCACCACTGCCCAAATATCCTTTCCATCCACAAATTTTACAGCAGAACTGCCCCCACCCCCTGCCTTGCTTTGTCTGTAGGGTAAATTTTTTCTCCATGTAAAGAAGAACTGTGTTCCTCATGTTTTAAATAATTAGGTAAGTAGAGTGTATGGGCTTCAACACCAGAAAGAATGACTAGAACATCTAGTTTGACTGTCTTGAAACAAAAGAGCTTTGCCCAGATACATGATAGGAACCAATAAATAAATAAATAAATAAAAACAAAACCCACACAGAGAAGCAGACTTACATCACACCTTTTTCTAGTCATCACTTAGCTAATCTTTAGATTTTTAGTCTTTTTAATCCTCCCTCATAAATTAATACCTGTAGCTCCCAATTATTTCAGGAGCCGGCTCTCTGAGCTGTATCGTGTAAAGAAAATTAATGACCTTTAAAATAGAAAGTTTACTTACAGAGACATTAATTGCTATTGTGGCGCAGATGAACTGTTAAGCAGGCCCACAAAGTCTTTTACTCAAGCACCTAATTCCAGAGAAGGTAATACTTTACTCAAATCCTTGGATTAAAAAAAGGTCAAACACGATGAAGTTCCTATTGGAGAAATAATCTACTCAGGTCTATTTGCCAAGTAGTGCAAACAAGTTAACCATATACATCATTAAGTTGGAATCCTATTATAATCATATGGCATAAACCTGATTGCAATTACAGTGCCTTAGGCAGAAGATGTCATTTTAAGTAGAGAATCACTTCTCTGTACAAGTTTTATAAATGATTCTCATTGATTATCATTTCCAATTAGAGGACAGAAAAGCATTAAATGGCCACTTTGATGTTAGAAGTTACCTTTCACCTGGACTCTTTGCCTAGCAGATGAGGGTTAATTTTACCCAAACTCATTTGGCATGGCCTGTGATTTGATGGTACTGGTATCACATCAAGCAGCAGGCTGAGTTGGTAAAACTATTACACACAATATTTGGATCAGAAGTATGCTTATTAGTATCCTAGGGAGTTGGAAAACATAGGCATTTTCCAATTACCTACATTACATTTCAGCAGTAAAAAATGTCATAGCTATACTATTACCTATAAAGGGATTTTTCACAGGGACACACATTTTTCTCTTTTATATTTTTTTCTGCTTAATGGATCTCAACTTTATGATTTTCAGCTCTGAAATGTTAGCATTCCCAGTAACAACCAATAACAAGTAAGCAAATCACAGGTAACATCCTCCTCTCCACAGAAAATACTGTGTTTCTCTATCATAGTACTGCCTCCTTCCATTAGCATAGCCATGTGAAATTAAATATAAAAGTTTTAGTGAGTGATTTTTTTACTAATCCTGTGTAACACATTTTGCAAAAGTGTCAAAAAGAAATATAGTTCTGTCGCTGAATACAGAATGGAAATTATTTACTTTACAATCCAAACTTCTCTATTTACATAAAAATAACCTTGCTACAGCAGAAATTTTAGGCTAACACACAAAATTAATGGAGTCCAATTGCATATTATTCTAAACGGGTTATTTTATAGCCATCATAACATTAGATCTAAATACAAGACATACACTCTTACTTGCAGTACATTTTAGCATGCAAACAGTATTTAAATAAAAAAAGCAACAGGTAAGCATCAGAAAAGGGCTTTTCTGAAAGTACCATCCTCTCTAAAACCTGTATTTGCACAAAAGCCTTATTTCACTATTAACAGAATTATCTCAGAATTACAATTTATTCCCATAAGAAAGATTGCCAAAAAATTCTTGGCTGTAGAGTGAGCCATGAGCCAACCTTTGTTTTATTTCTTTGTTGGCGTGATCTTAGCACAGCTTTGTTTTATATTGGTTTTACTACCATCCTAGCACTCATCACTGTTCCTTACACGTGACCCTCTAATAGTCCATCCATGAAGGAAATGAAACAAACATTACAGCTTTTAGTTACAGGGTCTGCCTTTCTAATGCCAGCTGTAAGGCTCATGCTTCCATCCTCGGCATCACCCAGCACAGAGGCCCTTCCATTAGACTGTGCTCTTAACCAGGAGTCCTCTGGAGAGCTCTGCTTCCACCACAGGAGCCATAAACATGGCTGCAGTGAGTGCCAGCTGGGAAGAGAAATGCATTGCTCTATCTCTTTAACCAAAGAAGTTGCTCCCCAGTGCAGCTGGAAAGCTGCTATCAAGCTCCCCTTTGGAGCCAGCCAGAAGACAGCAGTTCATGTTCACCAGGAATTACTTTCTATTTGCTTTCATATTCCTTTAGCTTGAAGCAGTATTTTAAGAGGAATAAGCCAATAAAATTTTAAAAGCTGCCACTGCCATACAGCTGGGACAGTCTGCAGGCTGCTGCTTTGTGAGGGAGGTGGGCCCCCCTCCACTTCTTTGAGGCTGAGAAAAACTAGTATTTGTGGTAGCACTAGCTGTAAGCCCGAGGAAGATGTCATTTTCTCCAAGCAGCTGCTGGGCCTCCCAGGGCAGGGGCTCCAGAAGGGCTGAACACTCTCTTGGCAGCCACACCACCATGGGCTGGGAAAATAGAGCTTCCAGGCTTTTGGTCAAGCTGCCTCTCCAGAGCTAGCTGATCTTTTGAAATAGCTAGGCTTTTTGCTGAGGACCTAAGAGGTAAGTACCATGTACTGCTGGGGCTTCCACAGTTTTAAAAGTCTTGGCTCTGCACCCCCAAATGTGGAAGTACAAATGTATCAGGATTTTTTGCAAGGAGTATCTTCAAGTAACAGGCTCCCCTTCAGCTTGTCATGAGTCCAGATGCAACTGTGAGAACCTATCTTTAATATACTGAAATCAGATCAAATCTGTAGTCTTTTCAATTAAATATTTTTGAAAAATGTTTTGACCAGCTCTTCTCCCCCATCAACCCATCAATTCTCTCTCCAGTTTGCCTTGTTTGATGAAGCTGTCTTCAGAGATGCACAAAGAAGGACTAGGAGAAATGAAGGGGAAAAAAAGAAAACAAAAGGAAAAAAGTTAACATGTAGTGTCTCTGGTCCAGGGCGGGACTCTTGCTAACCTAAAAAAAAAAAAAAAAAAAAAAAAAAAAAAAAAAAAAAGAAAAAAAAGGGGGGGGTGGGGAATACATCCTCTGTACATAGAGGGTGCTTCTCAGCCTTTGAATATGACTGGGTCATTGTCAACAGCCTGTAACCCTGGGGAGTTCACAGTTCATGGCAGTACAGACAGTTGGAAGACTTGGTGTGCAAACCAGGCCACAATAATGAGCAATGGCAGATGTGCATGTCAGGTCTTTCCACCATAGAGCAATTAGTCTACTGATACTGTAGGCATGACTAAGGATGGTGGGATGTGAGAGTAGATGATCGGAACAAAGTTACTGATTAAATGCCCTTAGACTTAACTTGTGACCTCATTCCATCATAAACAGCAAAACAGTGAGGCAACTTGTGTGTGGACCAAACCTGGCAGGGTTAGTTAGCTGAGCACATGAGACAAAAGAAATAGCATACTGCACACATTCTTGGACTGCCACAGTGTGCAAGTCTTCATCAGCAACAAGATCCTGGTAGCAGCTGAGTCCCAGAACAACCTATCTGCCTACCTGGGGAGATGATTAAGCTTCTTCCACAGATAACAAAGCAGCAGCTGCTGACTAAGGAGAGCCCAACAGATACCCTCACTATCTGCTGCAGAGCAGTAAGCAACAAAAAACACAAGAACCCACATGATCAAGACGTCCCTTTTCAGGCTTCTCTTCCATGTAGCACATAGCTGAACTGAGACCAACCCAGAAGTGCTGGTTACCTTTGTACTGCAGTCTTCCCCATTGCCTCCACAAATCCAGCTCAGGATCCCAATTCCAGGCTCTACTGCTTTGATTGGCAAAATATAGTCCTCTTTAAGCTCTAGAAACTGTGTCCAAGAGGTGTCCTTGCCTAAGAGACTGTAGAGTCACCGGGGCGAGGCAGCAGGATGAGTCGTGTTCCTGTTCTGTCCGCATTATTTCTCTATGCCTATCCACAAAGGGACTCCAGTTCATCTGATTAACAGGTATAACCATGAACAAACCACCTTGTCCTATGATGCACTTCCTTTCCCGAGGACCAAGCATCAAGCAACACTGAAAGTTTTCCAGGCCTGTCCTATTTCATATTCTGGTAACCAGACAAAGGTCCTTTCTATTATGCAAGTGTGTAGGAGAGACAGTCACCTTTACAGACAAATTTGTGGCATTTGCTCCTTAGAAGCATTGAAATGAAGTGATTCAAACTGCTAATGAGAATGTAAGAGTTTGCTGTAGCTTTTAAGGCATAAAGCAGACATGTTGAGCTTTTGGAAGGAAATAGGTACAACTGTGGTAATCTGTACAGGAACAAGAAATTTCTACTGGTGATCTACCCAGCCAGAATCCTGCAACCAAAAAATTGCACAAGCAGCCACATAGAAGAAAGACATGGGAAAAAAAGGCCTTCTGACCTCATTAATAGCAAAGCAAAATCAAATAGGCACTTAACTGTTCCACCATTCTTTCTGGGTATTTTAATCCCTACCATTGCAATTGGATATCATTATTAACTACATAAACGGGTGAGCTGTGTAGTAGTGCTGAGGTTCCTAAGCATCAGTATGCTCTTGCACTATCAAGCTGAAGAGCATTTTCCTTCTACTTCACTCAAACCTCCCCCTTCAGGTAAGTCAAGCCTAAGCCTACCCTGCACGTAACTCTCTGTTCCTCTGGAATTGTGTTAAACTCATGCCTCGGAGATATCCGTCAACAATGAGTTCCATCAGCAAGTAGCTCACTATACTTTTTACCTACTTTTGACTTTGCCACTTTTAAGCTTCACTGAAAGCTCCTTGTTCTTCCCTGATGGTAGAATAACTCTGTAGAGCCTATGCCTTCATTGTCTGTAACCTTTTATCATCTCATTTCTGATTCATCTGATTCATTTCCTCTCCAAGGTAAACAGTCCCAATCTTCTCAATCTTGTACTATATGAAAGTTTTTCCTTGTCTGTTTAAAAACTGATTTAGGTAAACAGTTAAAACTTACTCTGTTAGCTTAGCTTATACCTATAAATTACTCATGCATATTAAATTTGTATTAGACAGGTTTATCTGAATTAAGTGTATCCACACAGGATTTTTCACCAAATTCCTAAAGCCAATTTAAAATCATACCTCTTGTAAAAGCAAAGCAAATGGAAGTGTAGTTAGGCCATACCCAGTTTCTGATGCACAAGGACTTCCAAAAAGATTTCAGACCGTTCTTTGGGAAATGGTTTCTTTCAGAAGACCCCTCAGATAGTAATCGGATAGTGATCTCTGTTATCCTGAGATTCATGAAGCCCCCATGCATAGCAGGGAGTAATTCTTCTGAAATATTGTCCATCAGCAACACAGGCATTTGTTACAGAATTAAGATGTTTTATCTCGATAGCACCTACATTTACAGGAGATAGTCTATTGCCTAGGCAAGTCAAACTGCTATTAAACCACAGATTTTAATTAATCTGTAAGTGAGCTGCCCTATTGTACCCAGAACACAGCAGAGATATAATGAAATTTGCTATAAAAATTAATTCTAAAAATATCAAATACGAGTATCATTAAGTTTAAACAAAGGACATTTGCTAGTTCATTCCACAACTTAGCTGCATTCAAAACACAGAGAAAACAAGAGGGCTTTTGCACACAGACACACATGTTTTCCTGTGGAATAAAAGTTTTAAAGTATGACTATTAAATGCATGGTATTTCTAAATGATAGTATTCATTGTTATATTCATAATAATACATTTGACAGAGGAAAAAAAGAAGAATTTCTCAAAAACCTGCCAATGCATTTTAATAAAAAGTGCTTTCCAATAAAAAGCAATGTTCCTATCTACTAGTCTACAAAGGACTTGAGTATTTCACAAGGAATTTAGAGGCACTATTTTGCAATAAAAACTTAATGAAAGTTACAAAGAAGCAAATAATTCTAAAAATCAAATATGCAGGCCACTGAGTTGAAAGAAAGTAATTTCCAGTGTTAACATTAAGATCTGTTATACATGCATACATTTTTTCATGCTAACCAAACCTCGCTTATTGTGTTATTTTGCCTTAATTAAAAATGAAAAAAAAAAGAAGAACATGCCCTCCCCCCCACCATCTTGCCTATTAAGTTGTTGCTGCCAACAGGACCCTCATGACAGTGTTTCCATTGAGGCTAATCACAGGGAGAAGGTGTGCACATAAATACAAGAAAAGTAATGCTTAGGTTAGAGAGAGCAGCCACCCAGCCTGTCTGTCACGTTCACCTCTATTCACGGGGTAATTGCTGTACTGTCTGGAAAGCTGACTAGACCCATCATGATCTCAGAACACTAGTTATCACCTACTGAATCATTTTTGAAATTGGTAAATAATACGGCTAATACCAAAGGAGAGAATGTCAGACAATTCAGCCTCAGAGACCTCACTTTCACTCTATGCAGAGACTTGGTGAAAGCAGATGAAATCCACACAGCCAGCCCTGGTCACAGCCACAGCTGCTGTCCTGGCAGAGATGCCCCTTGTTCAGATTTCTTTGTGTCCACCCCATGTGTGTGTTCCCTTGGTGCTTCCCTATAACCTTCATTCTTCTTTTCCCACAGGGAAACATGCCGGCAGCATCCTGCCCTCAGCTGCTCCACACCAGCAGGGCATGCTAGCTGGATGGGCAGAGCTGCTGTGGGAAAGGCTTATGCAGAGCCCCATTTAGCTTCAAAATGCCTTCCTGCCAGCTCACTTCCCCTGCCTAACTCCACTATCTATAGCTTTCAAATGCCTCCCCTTCATAATCACACCTCCTACTATTTTGAAGACTATTTTGTGGGAACGCTGAACATATTTGTTGGCTCACTGGCCCCTAGCACACTGACTGCTCATTCAATAACATTCACACGACTGGAAAAGACTTGTCATCCTCTTACTATCTGGCACTCCGTTACTAGCTTACTACTGTTTTCCTCTGCAGTGCAGGTCCAATTTGGATGTCAGACACAGAAAAATGCCAGCAAAAGCCCTGGTTCACAGACAGGAACCAGCCACCAGCCACACACTGGCACACTACCATTAACACAAGTTTTGACTTGAATAAGCCTTCGCCATTCATCTTTTTGTCAGCAAGTATGAGGAAAAATAGAGTTATTACAACATTTTTAACTATTTGCAAGGTGCTAACAAACTTCCTCCGATGATGGCATTAGTCAAAAACTCAGGCACACGCTAGGACAAACAGATTCTCCTGCTTCTGTAGCCAGGTCTTCTCAGAAGCAAATTCCCACGGAGATCACACAACCTCCAGTATAATTGTCTCCTGGCTGTCTAAATATTCAGGCAAGGAAGGAAGGGATTAGGTCTGTAAATCTGCCTGCTCACTAGCCAGCCTGCCAAGCACATCCACCACCCAGCCCCATTCTTCCCACTGTCTGGTTCTGTGACTGACTGACTTTCCTGGACTCAGCAGAGCCACATCGAATCAACCTGGGGCATTCCTGCCGGTAGCTGAGCTGTCAGCTAAAATAAACACCTGGCTGTCACCAAAAGCGACACAGGTAGGGCAAAGGGGAACAACTCAATACGCATGCTTTCAGTCAATATGGTAAACAGCTGACGTATGGTAATTTTAAAGGGGTTGACGTTCTGCAGCAATTATAAAAAGGCTGACACTCAGCTGAAAAAGCTGACAGTTGGAAGTTACACCCTAGCACAAAAGAGAAAAAATGAAAGCGAAATGTGGCTGAACTGGTGTGTTGCATGCTCACATATTGTCGACAAATGTATTTGTAAGCATGAGAATTCAGCCCTTAAGAGTGTCACCATCGGCCACTGATGAAAAAGGAACCTGAATCTATTACCAGTGGGTTACTCTTCAAACTGATGCTCTGGCAGGAGCAAGAGGACAAAGCATCCTGCTCTTACAAATCCACTGTGCAGGCTGAGGCTCTAGTATCAAGAGAAATGTTTGACATTGTTATCTATCCCTTCTACATGGAGAAAAGGGACTACTTGAAACCTGAAATATTGCATTATAATGAAATAACTCTTTAAAAGTATCACGCTAGGAAAATGCAAGCTTGCTGATGGTTTCAACTTTAAAACACGTTTTCTTTTTAAGGTGCTTCAAACCACTGTTATCACACTAGCACTTTATATGAACTACCTGCTACCAAAAATAGATTCAGGTTAGTTATCACATCCCCAGCACACTTGTTTTACTGAGCTCTAAAGACTGTTTGATAGAAGAGAAAAAACAATTTTACACTGCTGAAACATTATACTTAGTGCTACATGAACATATAAGCATATAGGTTGCCTTGTAGCAGCAATGTTTAAATACGCAGAGATGGTACCTCCCCCTCAAAAGCTCAAAATTGGAACATCTGATCCTGCAACTGTCCACATCTGACTGTGAGAGTGCAGTGAGCAATTTTAGTTACATTCATTTTATACAATTGTCAGGTAATTTATATCAACTTTTGAATTTGAGTGCATATGAAAACGCTGTGTAGATGCACTTTCATTTTAAAAAGCATCAAAGCATTTTCCAGCATGGAATCATACAAGAACAAAGTGGAAGGTGCACAGCATTCTCCTGTCCAAGGCAGAGTAACTCCTAACCCCAAACAAAACCCCATCCAGGGAGTTTCTGTCTTTTGTGTGGAACAGCATAAGACTTGGATTATACATGTTCAGTAAAACTGTTATTTTAACAAACTTTAAACCCCAAAATTTATTTCAAAATGTGACCTGTGTTCCCTCCTTTTTCTCCAGACATGGAAATTACTCCCAAAATCATACTGGGCAAAATAGTTCTCTTACAATCTTGAAGAGCATAATGCAGTGAAGCAAGTTTCAATTTCCCGTTTGTGCTATAGCATGTCCTTCTCCTAGATGTGCAAATATAAGAATCCTTTAAACTGCTAAAGCACTGATGATGCACATTTGACTACCTCACCTGAGCCTACCTCTGGATTATTTTTAACAATCTGTTACCTCCCCACTCCCTCCTTCCCAGTTTCTACTCATAACTAGTTTTACTTGGTTATAAATCATGTCAAGGAGGTAAAGTATAACTTTCTTTGACAGTAGGATACAAAATTTGTCCTTAGCCTATTATGAAGTAAAAAATTAGATCTCAGCTTTAAAACTGCTGTTAGCATATTAGAAGCACTTCCCCAAAATCTGTGTTTCTTGAATTTATTAACTTACTCGTCCTTTTGACCCTTGACACCCTACACTGGGCTGATGGTTAAGTACCAAAGCTACTGTCATGTCAAGGACGCAGTCTTTGTCCTCTGTTCCTGAGTCCACAGCAGCATTGCCAGCACACACTTGGCAATGTCTGGAAGGAGATCGGGGAAAGGAGACAGTAACACACTACTGGTCAGAGGTGACACTTTGTCCCCAGTATGGCCACTACTTCACTGCCATCCAGTACACTGTCACCTGGTACCACCTGGACAGAGAACTCAAAGCATATTTTACCCATTGTGCCACCGGATACTGCAGATCAAGCAGTGGCCTTGCTATACAGGCAGGTCCCATTCCTTCACGCTTGCTAACAACAAAGGAAGATGGATAAACTACCTTGTTCTTCTTTTCCTTAACTTTGCACTTAAAATTTATCACTAGATACCATTTCTGGATTTATGCATTTTCTATTGCTTTGGCTTTTAAATGGGAGTTTTAATATTCTTGCCTGTTACACATATGCTTTTTCTGCACACAAAAGTACACAATTATGAAACACTGCCTAAAGAGAGAAAGTTGGTGAGTCTTACCAACAGGCAGACCATGCACAGCAGAGATCAGGTGAGGTAGAGAAGCCAGAATCTTGCTCCTGTCTTGAGCAACATCTCCTACCACTGGGTGATTCCAGTTATGATTTACAACTGGCTGATTATCTCATGACAGTCCTGTGGTACGATCCCTGAGCCACATCAACCTTGATTGCCTTTGACTCTCTATGGCTTCTTTAAGAATTGATTCATCATTTGTTTATCTTCTGCACAGGGTACATCCTCTTGACAAGTTCAAGAACTGGCACGTTTGGTCCTCATTTTAAGGTCTAACCAATGCTGTGCATTGCCTAAGACCAAAATAGCAGGTGACAGTAAACTTCCACTGCATTAGCCACCTCCCTACTGTGGGAGGCAGATAAAGTCCAGGATGAACATCTGACCCTTTGTTTACTGCCTTGCTCCCCTCCTCTTGGTCCCTTGAAAACCTATATGGCTTTGCTTCCCACTACGCTTGCTGGTTTCCTCCCTTCTTCCTCTGCAAACATATCTGTGGCCTCCTCCAAACTCAAATGTTCTCAGTTTAAACAAAAATTCCCCCAAGTGCACAACAGGCACGCTTCAATGGCACACGCTTAAGTGACTACAGAACCCCTGTGGATGTCTGTCTTGAGGTCATGCCACCAAGCTCACCATTTCCCTGCATCCATCTTAATGTCCATTTGATAATGGCATGTCATTTCCTGTGCCACTGCCTGTGCATGGATGCAGGCGAGTGTGGATGGTGGCTGCTTAAAGCAGAGGTCTGTTTATCACTTGGAAATTTCAGCATGCATCCCTGACACAGTAAAGTTGAAACATGCTTCCATTTACAGATCAGTTCAGATGTGCACACACACTGCTCATTCTCTAAAAGTGAACTGATCTTCCTGAATCACTTTAGATCAGGGAGAATTTAGTCTAAGAGCACATCATTTGAGAGTCATGGGAGAAATAAGACAGGACAAAAAAATGGGGATTGTTTCATTTCTAAGATCGTTGGGAATATCCCTTCTAGCCTGTCACAGGTCTCAAACCCAACTAATCCAAATATTATTGTACCTGTTGGCTTTGGCAGGGATTCGCTGTTGCCTTTTATTAGATATGAAGCAATAGGTGGAAGAGAGTGAGCCAATTAATTATTAAAAGTGTCTTTCACATACTTTGAAAGTCTGCATGTCCTCGGAGCACACTCAATAATGTTAACAAGGCTAACCAGGGCGCTGTACAATGTCTGCGAAGCCTACACAGTCATTTTGCAAAGTCTGAGAGATTCTGTTGTGTGCTTCCTAAACTCCACATGGACCCAATACACACTTCATAAAGTTCTTTCGTCTCAAAATACGAACCTTACAAACTCCTTCCTTCCAGTCCTACCCAAAAGTTACTGTTTTCAATTAGCCTTCCAGCAAGGACTCCCTGTCTGCCCTTTGTGACACTCCCTTTCACTCTTAATTCACCTTAAGAGCAAAAGTTATTTACATCCTACCCCCACAGAGCATGCTCACCTGCCTGTCTGTGAGGACTTGCAGCTGTCCTTCCTGTGTTCTGTCCAATTCACATGGTAACAAGCTCAAGGCAATAACGTACTCTTTTTGAATTCTCAGAAAAGCACAGTGCTATTATTATACTACAGCTAACATCAAATTAATACTAAATATAAAAGCTACAACAATTATTTTTGGTAGATACTAGCCCTTTAACTCCCTTTCCACAAAGACTTATCTTGAGCATGTTAATTAGCATCCAAAAAGGGATTTTCTGCTATGGACTCCAGGAAATGAGTATAGACTCAATAATAACCTCAGTGAGACAACCATCATTAGTTAATAGTGAAGAAGAGGTGTCAGTGGTGCTTGAGGCACTTGTTGAAATCAATTAACACAGACCCTATGCTAACAGAGAGGCAAAGGTTCCACACCATTTTATTTTTACTCTCCAGCCAACGATAACAACCCTTTGCAGACAGTCTTGAATTAAATGAGGAAATAAGAAATTTATCTCCCTGGGGTATTTTCAGTTCTTTGTCACATTATCACTTTGAAAAACTTGTGCAGAATATCATTTTGGAAAGAATAAACTGAAACTCTAGTCCGAGGTGTTCAATGGAATGAACTCAAAAGCCTGGAAACAGTAAGTACACTAACCAAGCTTCAAGTCTCGAGTCTGTAATTTTTATTCACCCAACACTTGTTTTTCAGTCAAAGAAACTATTTCTATTCTGCTTCTATAACAAGATTGGTCTTCACTTAATAGAATGTATAATGAAAATAACAGCCATATTTAAACACATGGCAGAAGACATTAGGCTTGGAAAAATTACTCCTATCCTAGTAAATCATGTCTGTCTAACAAATTTTATACATGACAGTCCTTGTCCTTAATATTAACCAAATTGTGGTTTGTTTTATTCGAGCTAAGATGCACTGGTTACTATAGTTCCTGGAACAATTCATATTCCCCTTATAGGTCAGAATGAAATGCAGAGAAATGAAACAAGACAGTTCACGCTATAGACAGAGAAGAATTCCAGAACCATGGAGAAAGGATGAGGAATGAGGAAGGAAACTGATGGAGAATACTTAATAACCATAATATCTTTCAGATCTGTCTGTTTTGGTTTTTTTTTTTTCTCCTACATGTTTAAGCATCACATTGGAACCTGATCTGAGACTACTTCTGTGGAAATTATTATCAGTGCTCCTGTTGTAATTTTTCTTATTTAGAGCTGCAGTCCTATTTTCTTTACTGTCTGGCTATTTTCTGAGACATGTTCTTAGGAACTAATAACTCTACTGGGACTGTGCAACTTCTTATACCCTTACTGGATAATTCTTACTGGCAGCTAGTCAGTACAGAAATCCACCTAGCACAAGCTGCTGGGAAATAATCCCAGTCACTGTGTGAGTGGATGGTCAAAGCCAGGCAGAGAACAGCCGAGTATGAGACCAAACAACAACTGAACCACTTTGCAAATAAGCAGCTATGCTTCCCTCTCAAGCAATTAAATAAACCTTAATCTTAGTATAGTAAGAATTACTGTACCGTAAGTGTGCAGTATGACACAGTAAGCTTTTACCACGGATCGAGATGGTATAAAAACACTGTGAGCATCTAGCAAAACACTGGGAATAGCATGCAACAACACGGGTATTGTTCTTTTCTAGCTTCATTGATTATCCATTGTTTGAAGCCTCAGATTCGTTACAATCTGGCACTCGACCCTTGGGCAGGAATTCCTGTGAATACTGAGCTTTTGAGAACAAGCCCTACGTAAGCAGAAAGGATATGGCATCCCCTGGCCAAGCTCTGGGCTGTCATGTCCAGTCCTGAATAGAACTGCTTTCCGGTCCCAGCATATAGGCATGAACACATACCACTACAGACGAGTCAAAGCAATGTCCCAACTGCTCAAGAGGAGGTAACAAAGCCCTTTTAAGCGCTGCATCTTCCTCCAAGTAGGAATCCTTGCAACCCTTCTGCAGCCAAGATGAATTTGCCTGTAGCCAAAGAGCCAGTTCTTACGCATACCAAATTTGTGTCTGTGTTTCCCATGACTCAGGAGTGTTGTTTAGCTCCCACCCATGAGGTTCATTATTTATGTCCCTGGATTTGTTATCTAATCAACTACATATGCACTTAATTTCACTTTGTAGTAACTCTAAGTAGTATTTTCCTTTCATCAAATCTCTGCATTACAATGAATATTTCTATGTTTATCCCAGGAACCAGTCAGAGTGTGATCAGCTTTTCAAGCTTCATACACTTACGTTGCCTGAAAAATTTAAACAGCTGTTCGCTCTTCGCCAAAACATTTCTCAGGCAATTTATTTAAGGGCAGAACTATTTTAAATAGCATATTCTTCTTTCATAAGTTTCAATATTGGGTAAGATTTTAAAGATCATTCATATGCATTATCATGTATGTCATTTTAGTACAGAGACAGGTGAAGAGCAGAAGTCAATTCCTCCCTCTCCAACTTTATGCTTTAGTTCTTAACATAAAACCAGTGCTGGACCTCATTCTCCACATTCCAGATTCTCAATATGCAAATAAATACATTTTAAATGTGTATCTCTTCTACTTAAGGTAAGATTCTTTCCCATATCTGTAAAAGGAATTTTCAGAATAGGAGATAAAAAGTAATTATGGAGTTATGAAAATTATGAAGCCTGATTCCCAGTAGCTCTTCTCCTCACAGATTCTCTGATGTTTAATAAAATACCAGTTTATTAGTCTTGCCTTCAGTTGAGGTACTAACAGTTTCTCTCTATTCTTCTCATCTGCTTATTTCTGCAATAAAGGCACGATCCTGGGTTCATCTAAGGATTCTCTCACTAGAAAGCAAGACAAATGTAAGAAGCAGAATACACCTAATGCATGGAAATGCAAAATTAAATCTGCCTGCAAAGCAAGGCTTCCTGTTAACAGTGAATTTCTTCTGTTTGAATTTTATTTGAATTTTTTATTTATTCTCTTCAAAACAGACAGCCCTTGGGCCTTGCTCACTGAAACGGGTTAATGGCATAGTTAACAGCTTTTGCTGCCCACTGCCCAAAACCTCCCTTCCAGAAGCATCTGCCAGGCACTGAGACTTGGGGCAGTCATTCCAAGTAGACGCACCTGGGAGATTCCCTACACTGCTGTGAATTAAAGCCTGTCCTGGAGCTGTGACTTGGGAGTCTGCAGGACAAACATCCAAATATGAGGGGCTCAGCATGTCCTGGGTCTGTAGCTTTGGGACAGATTCACCACCCAGACAGCCACCAGACTCTGGGAACTCTGGGAGAACATGGTGCTAGTGCAGAATAAGCTTTTTCTCAGACCAATTAATCAGGAAGAGACTGAACTATACAGATCAATTCCAATATCATGATGGCCCACAGCATGGTAAGGAGCATGTTAAGAATGAAGAATAGGTGCTTAAAAGTGGACTTGAAAAAGACAGAGATGATGTTGCTGGACTGAGGAATGATTTCTGAAACATTCTCAGCAATGAGGTAGGGAAAGACCTGTTATTCTCCAGCTCTGTCTGCACTTTAAAGATACCCAGGACCTTCTATCTGACATCAAACTCTCAGAATAGCAACAGTCACAAGTAAAATTTTCTGCCATCTCTGGGTGGTTAAGAATGGCCTGGTCCATCCAGGCAGACAACGGCCTGACCTTGACTATTCCTGCCTGCGTTACATCTTGGCAGGACCACAGTCCACAATATACCGGGCATAAAGCCTTCGGTACTAGGAAAATCAAGCTAATACAAGGTGTTGCATTTTATACGATTATCAGGAGAAGCTGCTACCATCAGCAACTGAGAGTGTTGTCTGTCTTTTGCTTTTTTTGTTCTGCACACTCCAGACTAGTTCCACTTATCCACTACTGATTTCAGTTTCAGTTTTTGGATCTTAAAAAGTTGCTCAGTGGGCTGGGTCCAGGTTATCTGAAAAAAAACCAGCTAAACTTCCAGGAAAACAAGGCAGTGGTTGACAACTACTCTCCTGTGTACAATGGAACTGCCTAAGGTAAGATAAGCACATCTGACCAGAGATTGGAGCGATCCACCCCAAAAAGAAACTTCTCACCATCTGCTTCAAGCAGAAACTGAATTTCTTAGTCCTTCTCAAATATAAGCACATACTAACATACTGCTTTACAAAACAAACTAAATACATAAGAGAAATTATTAAAAAAGAATTGTCCCAGAAGAGTCATCCATTCTTTCTGACCTACCAATTTTGGAGGATGAGTGAACAACGACCATATTGTTGATAGCAGTAGTCTTGTAAATAGACTGGCAGAAGGCTGTTGGAGACTGACGATTAATCAGACCATGTGTACAGCAGAACAGAACACCCAAGTTAATACCAAGTGCCTTTTTCCCAAAGCATTCAGCTTTTCCCCTCTAGAAGCTCACGCTTGGTAGTACTCTCACACAACAATATCACAGGTGAGAATTCTAGGAAATGACATACAAATAAGTCCACAAAACATTTCAGAACTCCTATATGGCAAATCGGTTTTGAACCAGAATACAACGTACCCAGCCCAGATAGGCTTACTTTTGCTGTAACCTTGGTGTGCTCATTTCCATGTGAATACACAGAAAGTTCTGCACCATGGAGCTATTTCACAGGGGTTCTTGCATCTGGAATGCAGATATAAAGTGAGAGCTCTGGTGTGCTTGTAAATCACTTGTGCTAAATGATTTGTACAAACCTCAGTAGAAAGCAAAATAAAGTGCTCTTTTTTGGGTATGCAACATTACATTACCAAATCCATACCGAGGACCAACTTTTGGAAGACTATGGGGCTATACAGGACTCTGGAGTCACTGTAACATACTGGCTGTAGCTAAGTGCTTGAAAGTCCAAAATCAGGGTACCACCCCTGGGAAAATATTGGTCATAATGTCAGCTGTGATAAATATCACCCACAGTCACCAGTCTCCAAAGGAATTGCAGAATTGCCTTCAACTCCCAGAGTGCTCTCTACACCAACCCTTGCAAAGACACTATCACTCCACTATAAAGTGGAAAGAATCCTTGGTAAAATTCATGGGTCTGTCCCCCTTTGCACCAAGTCACAGACTGGAAAGACAGTACGATGGCCCAACAACACAACCTGTCGCAGGCATCAGCTCCACCTCCAGATGGGAATAAACAGCCAGGATTACATGTTGTTCTCTCCCCAAGTTACCCATTTTGCCATACTGGAGAATGTCAACATGCCACTCTATACAGGGTTAGACCTACACACTTTTAACTCAAATAGTAGAAAACATTGTAGGAGTGTTGAAAAATATTTTCTGATGTGTTTTCCTTTTATAAGGATACTATTTTTTCTGTAGAGTGAACCATCTTCTCAATCTTAAACTATTTCTGCTTCATTTTCTCCCACCTTAATGGCAACTATGCTTTAAAGCACCAAGTGCTGTACACTTAATAAATTATAAATTTAATCTTCATAATTCCTCTTCTCTTACATTGGTTAGAGATGGTTTCAACACAAAGATATATGGGAGGCAACGTAGGCCTTCCTCCAACAAAGCACTTAAGCATACACTTCAGCATGTCAGCATCCCAGCCGAAGACAATGGGATATATTTCAAGTTGTGCACAATTTTATTGAAATTCAAAGACAAATAAAAAATGAATAAACTGCAGGGAAAAAAAAAAAAAAAACCAACACCACAACACCAAAAAAACCCCACAACAACCAAACAACACCAATATCTATATAGTTGACTGTATGGTAGTACCTTCTATGCAAATCCAACAGAATTAAGAAAATACTTTCCTTGATTAATTTAGAAATGTTCCTTTTGGAGGCAGTGACAAAAAATAGTGGTTTTAGAGCATAAATTTGACCCAGCTCCATTTAGATGGAAGCAAAATTCTTTTTACCTCCAGCGGAGCTCAGTGATAAAATGGAAGACTTTTCATACTTGAAGGATGGTCCCAAAAAGCAAGTCCTGACAGTAGGGAATCATGACATGTTGCTAAATCTTAATATTTATTCACAAGTAAACACATGTCAGGAAAGCAGGTTCTAATGTCCTTTACAATTTCCACAGAGTGTTTAAACTTCTAGGATGATATCAGTGTTATCTCTGACATTTGTTTAAGGGTCAAATAAATAATGGTACTGTTATTCCAATATATTTTAAAAGCACTTAGATGATGTTTCCAGCAATACTTGGGTTTTGTTTTGTGGTTGGAATGGTTTTTTCACAACAGCGTTCAACTTTACTATTGCTTTAATGTTTTTTTTCCTTCTCATCACATTTACAGTATTGTTATTTTACCAGATATCTGAAATACTTCTGCACTAATAAGAAGTACTGGTTGTCCTGGGACAGCATCCAGATAAGATACATACATTTAGGGAGGTTTGAAATATCACAGCACTTCCCAAAAATACAAGCTAGTCATTGCAACCACCTGGGCTGTGGTGAGCCTGGAAAAGCTCAGAATTGATTATAAATAAATAAATAAATACATAACTGTACTTTAGCATGGCTATAACTAGGGCAAAAAAAGGGGTTGTTTCTATGTCCAGAAAATACTCACAAATACAGAATAGAACAGCGCGGTACTGAGTTATCTAAACGTGTTAATTAGCCACACCACAGAGAATCAATCCTTCCCTAGCCGTTCATTCACCTTCACTCATACCTTGTTTGCTTTCCTCAAATCCACAATTGATAAAACATTAGATAGACTGTGTGGCACATCAGAAAGTAACTATTGAGCATGGTTTTCTGCTGATGGCAGGGTTTTTAAATGCTCAAGGCACTGGCATAACCAACTGTTGTAAATGGCAACCTTAGCTCTACATTTTAATTATTCTGAAATAAAAGCATTTTAAATTCCAGTAAGTTAACACAATGCAAGGAAAGGAATCCTAGAAACAATCACACACACGCAAATCATTTAGCTATATACAGTAACAGACAGAATGAAATATTCATAAATTCAAGGGAGATGAAATTCTGTGTTCATCTTTCAGAATATGTAAACCACCAGTTATAACTTTAAAAATAAAGCTCTTGTTATCCACCTTATTAAGCTATACAGGCCCTGCTCAAATGATCGGTCATCGATACTCTCTTTTAATTAAAACAATAGGACAGATTTTACCAATCAGTAAAAAAACTAAAAGTATAGGTGGTAAATACTACAAACTCGGTGTCTCCAGTCACAAATACCTTTTTTTTTTTTCCCAAAATGCCTTATATTTCTCAGGATAATCGCAACTCTAGTCGTGCAAATACGTGGTGTGACATAGTTGTTGCATTAATTTATTGCACTGCTGGTTTACATTCCTTCATTGTGTTACTGTTCTCTTACATATTTCCAACACAACCAAACTAGTAAAACTAGTTGAAGACACAAGGCTCAAATCCAGTACATGGCAACATTTCTTTTCATTTCCTCTAGGATTATAATCTGTTTTGGGGTATCTGTCCATTTCGAGAATTACTCGGATTTCAATAAAATATAAACGGATGTGTTTTACAGTCTAGCACACAGGGATCACTTCTTACAACAATAACTGTATTACGACGAAACTTCCACATTTATCAGTCTCTGTCTATTACAGACCTACAGACACAGCAGACTCCATCGGCTTCAGTTTGGTAAACCCATGCCGAGAAAAATGAATAGAAATTAATACAGTGCTCACAGACAAAAGCACTGATCAATGCACTCCGCTGACATTATCTTAATAGCAACCTTTTTCCATCCCATCCTCCCTACTTTCCTATTCTTCCAGCAGCAGACATATCCACACTAAAGGATGCGATCTGACCCATTTCTCGTTGAACTCCGTCACCCACACACGTTTTCCCTCGGCAGCGAGCGGCCGTCCCCCGGTCCACAATGACACAGCAGGGCTGGAGGGACACGGCGCCCGGGCTCCCTCCCCCAGGTGACTCGCCCCTCGCCGCCGGGTGAAAACCGAGGCGAGGGGCGGGGAGCGGCGGCCCTGCCTGCGTTGGCCCCTCGAAGTGAGGTAAACTTTCGCGGCGGCACCTGGGCCGCCGCCCGCGGCACCGCTCCCGCAGGGCGAGCGGAACAATGCCCGGCGCCCCGGGCCCCGCGGCGGCGGCGGCCCCGCGCCTCCCCGCCCCGCCGCCCCCGTGTCCTCAGACAACCTGCGCCGCCGGCCCCCCGC
>JANHGN010018047.1:9139-24496 GCA_024605025.1 Megaceryle maxima
CCTGCATATCCCCTTCCCTGGTTTGGTTGGGTTTTTTTCATGCTGACTCAGCCATAGAGATAGTGTCCCTCTACTTATCCCCTCTAAAATGTTAAATTTAGAATTTGTTAGACCCAGAACTTTTAATGTCGGTTTTTATTAGGTCTGAAGCAATCTCTTGCTGCATTTCATTTCCCTGGGCCCACAGTTAGATTATCACTAGTCAGCTTTTTATAGACATCCCCTTTCCATCACTAGCAGGCATCGTTTCTCAGCTCCTCTAGAGCTACAGGTTCATGCATTCTTTTGAAACTGACCCCCAAACCAGCATTTTGAAAACATGTAGCAGATGGGGCACATGGTTTTTTCTCTGAATTAAAATGGGATGTTTCATGGCAGATATTCCTGCCTTACCCTGCTGGGTCTATAACACAGCAGCCCTGCCCCTCAGCTCTGGGGACCATTAGCTTTTTCCAGGCTCACACCTCTTCTCCCATGAAACCTTCGGTGAATTGCTGTCGTAAGCAGGACCACAAGCAGAACAGGCAGACGCTGAGCAACCGTGGAGAAAACAGAAGGTAAAATGTTGACCAGAATGATGGCTTTTCAAACCAAGGATGTTCTATTTGTTACTGCATCTAGGCAGTATCTGGTTTCAAGGTTTCTACTCTGGTTTCAAGGTTTCTACTCTTCGGATCCTATAAAAGAGCATTTTTATCTTCTAGAATCGGTGCATTTATAGGCTGAGGATGCAAATAACTGAAGGCTTAACTGAATCAATATATAATGTAATTCAACCCTCCTGATTTAATTTGTATTTCTTATTTGTTGCTGGGATATAAACGCTTGGATATTTTACAAAGGGTACTCCAAACAGAATTTTTCTAGTGAATGTGGTAGTGACAAGATTTTTTTTCATAGTTTTTAATACTTGCTTTTTGATGCTGCGCTCACAGACTTTCCACTTTCCTTTTCCTTAAGGGTTTCTGGTTTTAAAATTTGGCACAGTATGGTGGGTTTTTTTCCTTTCTTTTGCCTCTTTGAAAGTCAGGGGACTGACTTGTTCATGCTCTTTTACAGAAAAAGCATTATCAATAACATCTGCACAGGTACTGGAGTAATTCAGCTTCTCATTCTTTTTAGGAACAGCAGGTCTTTGTTCTTACATAGATGCACTTCTGTATTAGTGAGAGAATGCAGTCAAGATCGAAAGCATGCACTGCACATATTCTTACACAGACATAGGCACAGTCACTTCCCTAAACAGCTACACACAACTATCTCCATCCATTTGATCTCCTCTCCTGCCCAGGAACAGATCTGACATATGAAAGATCACAGAAGATAAACAAACACACAAACCTCAAATATTAAAATGTGAATTTATTTTTTGGAAAATAACAAAGAAGTAAGAAGTCACTTATCCCTGCTGTGCCTTCGTGTAGGACTTTATTTCCAACTGCCAATTGTAATGGGTACCACAACATCCATGGGGACACACATTAGAAGAACAGTTTCTCTCTAGCTGTGCCATCTTGAACATTAAGTGGACACTTCATGCACAAGTTCTTTAACCATAGTATGAAAGGTGAGCAGCACCAGTAACATCTCCAACAACCCTTTTTAAAAAGGAAGCACTAATCAGTTGGTCAGCTTTCCATATGAGAGCACTGTGTGTGCCGCTGAGCTCCGTGGCGGTGCAGGCAACGCTGGCCACGTTGTGAAGTCAGGATCAGCCAAGATTGTGTCCTTGCCTTGGTTACAAGTGCTGTGAGTTGGGATGATTAGGCTTTCCCAACCATACCTGTAACTCCTGCTGCCAGGGGACCATATCTAAAACTCCTGCTTGCTGGATCAAAGTCTGCTCTGGTAGGAACCAGAAATACTTGACGAGAATTATAGTCAAAATGAAAACAATACTGATCAAAGTCAAGCATCTTGTGATCCTATAAATAGTGATCCTAGGTGAGACCATTTGAGCTCTCTGGGACCGCAGCAGGCTGTGATCCAGTGCCTCCCCCTGAACTGGGATGCATCTCAGTGTAGATTTCACAAGGATTTCTAAGGGTAGATTTTGCGAGGATTTTGAAGAACAGATTTCATGAGGATTTTGAAGAATAAATTCTGTAAGAATTTCCAAGATCATCTGATGACAAATAAGAAAGGTTCAAAGATCATCTGCTGACAAATGCTGACGAAGGAGAATAGTGAGCAATTCATGACAGTTAGATTTCATGAGGATTCAAAGATCATTTGGTACCAATAATTTATTACAAATTGCAAGGAGAGAAAAATCCTGACCGTAGGTTAACCTCTGTATCTGTGTCTATGTATGTGTGTCTGTGAGTTTCTGTGATTTGATTTGATTTGGGAAACTTTGTCACAAGTCTCACGTGAACCTTGCCATTTTTGAACCTTTAACTATGTGACTATGTTGATTATAACAAAGTTTATTAAATAACTCTGATAATTAAGTAGTGTCAAAAATTATTCAGCCTAATCTTGTGATTTACTGTAACAGTGGTCTTAATTGCTGCTATCTCAAAGCTGTACGGAATCCATAATCACTCATTTCATGACAAATCGGTGTAGTGGGGAGGATCCTAAACCAGTTTTCATGAGGGATCTCAGTGGGAGAGTCTCCCTTACCCTTTTTCATCTCTAGTCTCTGTGTAAATCATTCTAAAATGATTCTAACTCGATTACCCCAGGCAACGCTACAGACCTGTGGAAGAGTGTCTGGAAAGTTGCCTGGCAGAAAAGGACCTGGCGTTGCCGATGGACAGCCATCTGAACATGAGCCAGCAGTGTGCTCAGGTGGCCAAGAAGGCCAGTGGTATCCTGGCCTGTATCAAGTGTGTCCACAGGAGCAGAGAAGTGATCATGCCCCTGTACTTGGCACTGGTGAGGCTGCAGCTTGAGTACGGTGTTCATTTCTGGGTGCCGCAATATAAGAAAGACATTGACGTGCTGGAGCGTGTCCAGAGAAGGGCAACAAAGCTGGTAAAGGGTCTGGAGAACAAATCTTATGAGGAGAGACTGAGGGAATTGGGATTGTTTAGTCTGGAGAAGAGGAGGCTGAGAGGAGACCTTACTGCTCTCTACCAGTTCCCTGAAAGGGGGTTGTAGTGAGTGGGGTGTTGGTCTCTTCTCCCGAGTAACTAAGGATAAGATGAGAGGTCATGGGCTTAAGTTGCACCAGGGGAGGTTTAGATTGGATATTAGGAAAAATTCCTATACTGAAAGAGCAGTGAGGTATTAGAACAGACTGCTCAGGGAGGTGGTAGAGTTGCCATCATTGTAGGTGTTCAAAAACCACGTAGACATGGGACTTCAGGATACCGTTTAGTGGCCATGGTAATGTTAGGTAGGCAGTTGGACCTGATGATCTTGGAGGTGTTTTCCACCCTTAATAATTCTGCAATTTTGTGATTCCTTTTTACGTTTGTTCCAAGTAGTAAGTAATAGAGTGAACTTTGCCATCGAACTGTGTTAAGTTGCGCTTTTACAAATTCATGTAAAAATCGCTTTTGCTAGTACCTTTGATGGTGATTCTTTAAGTGTTCTACATCACTTACCCTCAACAAGCTCTCACAGTGATGGGGCCCACACCTGGAGCGTCATACCTGTACCACGCTCCCCTCCTCTCCCACACAGTTCCTGTACCATACACTCCCCTTGTGCTCCATACACACCCGTTGACCATGTCACACAGCTGCATCGTGCCTTTATCCATCAGGGTCTAATGAAATCCAGAGGTAAAACTCGAGAAGCAGTCCTCCAGGCTAACAGCTTTCCCTATTGTTCCCAAAGGTTTTCAGGGGATATATCTGGAACCTGGCCAGGGTCAGTGACATGAACTCATTCCCACAGGCCCAGCCTGCCCAAATGCTGTCATGGGACAGGACCTTTCTGCCTCCCCACCCTATCCCACAGTGAGCCATGTGCTTCCCTCCATCCCTGGCTTCCGTCCGGACACTTGAATGCCCCCCTCTTTTTGAGCAATCCAGAGTCAGAAAAGCTCAGACTACAGGAGGGCAGAGGGCACGTCCTTTGGGGGGAGTCAAAGCCAGGAGAAGGGAGTACTTTGGTACTAAGGCCCATCCTCAAGAAGATGTGTTTGCAACCCAGCAAAAGCCAGATACCATTTCTGACATCCAGGCTAGATCTTTTTCATTCTGCTCACAAGGGCCATGGGCAAATGGAGATCTCCACAGCCAGCACCCAAAGAACAGCAATCCCATGCTCCCTATGGGCCTCCCTAGGCAGTGTAGCATGGACTCCGTCTCTCTCAGAGCATCATTGAAAACTCAGGAATTTGGCATTAGCTGGTGGGCCCTGACTGCCAGGGGTCTGAAAGATTCTGCAACATCAGATGAAACTTTTCTGGCTGGACTTTTCACGGAAGACATCTGAATGAAATGTGCTTTTTGCCTACAGCTTTCATCTCCAGCTAACTCAGCCCAGGCAACTCAGCCAGCTAATGTGGTTAGAAAAACATACAACTTTCTCTAATGAGAAAGCCTCAAGGATAAAACAAGATGCCTAAGCTCCCTGCAGCACCTCGAGGCCCATTCCTGGGTTTCACCCTCGTTGCAGAAGCAGCTTGCAGTCTGTTGCAGGCACAGCCCCCTGCCAAAACCAGGTTCTGGTATTTTTCCAGAACAAACCCAGGAAGATTTTTTTTCTCAGACATGGGAGAGTTTGTTTTCTGTCAGAGATGGTGCCTTTCCACATTGCCAGCTCTGGCAGGCTGCGTGCATTTCTGAGAGTCCTGGAAAGTATTTTTCCCTCCCTCAGAGCAAGGGGGCTAGACTGCAGGGGCTGCTGCATCTCTGCAGAGGGGTGGCAAGATGTCCAGCCAACATCAAAAGCCTTGTTTGCTCATGCTGCTCTGCTAGGGATGCCTTTGATAGAGCAACACCGCTTCTGTACTAGTAAACTAAGCAGAGCCAGGGACACAGTTTTAGGCTATCTAGGTGACACAGAGTACACTGAATGGTGTTTTCTTCCTGTCCAGTCTAGTCAGAAACTAGGTAGGAGTAAGACAGCTACTGATGGGGCATCTTGTGCCATCTTGTCTCTCTGAAGCATGCTACTGCTGCATTTTTTGGAGAAGATGAGAGCAGAGCCCAGCTTTGAGGTCTCTCAGATGCAAGCTGGTTAGAGGTAGATGGCAAGAGACAGGGAAGACTATGAAGTATGAGGAATGTTTGACTTGTCTCCCTCACGTGTTTCTGCGTACCAGTTTTGGACAGTTTTGGTGCCTACTGTGGTGCCTATGCCAAGGCACTTGCTACTGGCTGAAGAAATAAGGGAAGGAGGACCATGTCCAGGCAAACACAAGACCTGAGAATGTGATGTAGTTGTTACATTAGAATTGACATCGGTCTAATGGCAGCGGCTAACACACCCCAGCTGGCTGGTGAGCGACATGAGGTCATCACTCAGTTCTGCTTCATGAACTGATAGTTCTGTTTACTATTTGATCCGCTATTGTGCATGACTGATGTGTTCATAATAAGCTGAACTCTTCCTGTTGCTTTTGGTTGCACAGGACCCTGGCCTTGAAGGCATTGCCAGGCGTGCTGTAATGGAATCATAGAAGAGTTTATGTTGGAAGGGACCTTTACAGGTCATCTAGTCCAATGCCCCTGCAATGAGCAGGGACATCTTCAACTGGATCAGGCTACTCAGAGCTTTGGCCAACCTGACCTTGAGTATTTCTAGGGATGAGGCTACTATCACCTCTCTGGGCAACCTGTGCCAGTGTTTCACCACCTTCGTTGTAAACAATTTGTTCCTTATATTCAGTGTAAAACTACCCTCTTTTAGTTTAAAACCATTTCCCCTTGTCCTGTCACAACAGGCCCCGCTAAAAAGATTGTCCCCGTCTTTCTTACTTTAACTATTGAAAGGCTTCAACAAAGTCTCCCCAGAGCCGCCTTTTCTCTGGGCAAAGAATGGCACAGCAGCCCTTGGATTTGAGACTGGCAGGGGTATGTCGGTGCCTGGGCCCTACATTAATTTAGATGATGTAAAATAAGTATCTGCATGACTAAGTCTGTGGGCTTTGCAAACATGAGCAATGATGATTGATGATAGCTGCACATTAAGGCAATCCACTTGATATCACTGCAAAACAATTTAAAAAAAAAATCAGTTTGGTCTTGCAGGATTAGGGTCTTAGTACATATCCTTGCGAGTGACAACAGGACACTCTGTGAGAATCAATAAACTTCTTGAGTACTATTATGTTATCCTCCACAGGCCCAATCTGTGGCCCATTTGTAGCATGCCTGAATTGAGTCTATTAGTGACTTTTCAACAAAATCACCTTAATGGAGTTTTAAAGAAGAACTGGGCTTTTTAAAGGCATTGTTTTGTTCGCATTTTAGATCGAAAATAGTACCGCTGTTTATTAATTTAAAGCACTCTATTCATTTGAAACTGCATGGAAAGCATGAGAGAGAGATTTTAAAGCGGACATCATCTATGTGATGTCCCAGGCCTGAGTTTCCAAATACAGGTCAGGTCAAACATTTTAGCAAACGTGATGGTTTTGCTCCATCTGAACCCTGAGGTAATCAAAAGATTTAAGACTGTCTCCTGAGGAAGGTAAAAGCTCGACTCCAATTCAGACTATTCAACAAACAGGGGAAATGGTAGACCTGCTGTTCCTTTTTCCTTTTTTTGGTTGGTTTGGTTTTTTTTTTTTCCCCAGCAAAGAATGGGACTTCTGTTACTTTGAAACATTTGGAAATTAGATTAAAAGATTTTGCAGTTGATCCAGTCATTAGAGATGCAGGAATTTTTAATGTGTAAAATTGGCCTGGTGACAATGACTCCCTCAAGACCTTGGTAGAAAGAAGCAGTTCTAGCAGCATGGTCACCCTGCAGGCACCTTTTGGAAGCTGCTGGATGCAGAGGCACTGAAGCGTTGCCACAGGACAAAGAGGCCAAATCTGCATCCAGAAAGTAAACCCTGCAGAGATTGTTTCTGCACTGTATGGCAGGAGGCATTGATTTCCTCACTCATGTGGAAATTATAAAGATGCTGTGTCATTTTTGCTTTAATAGCACCCCGAAGAATCTCGAAAAGTTTTTGCACACTAAGTGCTGACGTCAGTTACACGGGGAGAGTAAACCAGACGGAAGCGTTTCTGCTTTACTGATTTTGAGGGCTAATGGTAACTCAAGGCTAGACTCTGTATCAGCCCCCATTTAGATGGTTCCTCACACCAAAATTATTCCTGCTTTTTATCTGTTACAGTGGATAACATAAAATATACAAAGAACTGAAAGATGAGATCATGTTAGGTGTCTCCCCATCCAACTACCTCTCTTACTTGCTAGGCTGCAGGGTCAGATCTGATGTGTATTCTGAAATCATGAATCTGGCATTGGCAGCTGTGTGGCTGCCTACTACATTGCCTACCAGCACTACATTACAGAAGGGGCATGTAGTAAAGGACTGGTCAAGAAATGGGGAGAGCTGGCACAACAGGACCAACAAAGAACAAAGACGGGGAGCAAAAGAAACTAATCAAGAACAGACAGAAAGCACAAAGGAATTTGCTGCCAAAGCATCGTGACCTTTCTGGATACCCACAAGTCACATTCCACCACAGTGATTCCAAATTGTCAGAGCTTTTTACCTGTAGTAGATACAATTGCCAAGGTTGACGTTCCTCTGCAAAGTAGAGTTAGCTGGTCCTTACCAGAGTTACCCAAGCAGGTCATCTTTTAAGGCACTCCGACCTAGATGTTCTCCTGTCTAACCACATTTTCCTTCCTTAATTTTTTGCCATCTTATCACATTAGTGATACGCATATCACATTACTGATACAGACCGCCCTCATTTTTTCTTCTTCTAGAGCAGTATATATTCCCTCAAATGAGTAGGTAATTTCTCTTTCATTGTTTGTAAGCGTAGTCACATCCTTATCTTGATTTTGTTAGAGGAAAGTACCCAATGGCAAAGATGCAAATTCCATGCTTTCGGTTAAAGCAGAGAAAAGATTTACTTCGTAGTCTCGACTTTCAAAACCTTATCTGGCTACCTATGATCAAGAAGCAGTGTTAGTATTCAGCCCCCTGAAGTGGGTAGAAAAATACGAAAGGAAAATAAAACAGGTGGGTGAAGTCAGCTTTGTGGAAGGTGTTAACACTAAGGGTAGTTCTACTGACCTCAGCAGACCTATGGCCAAATGAGCCTCTGCTCTTGGAGCTGGACTTTGGATGGAGATCTGTGAAGTATGTGCGTAATGCAGCTGAGCATGGCTAGTCAGACAAAGAATTCTACACTTTAAAATACGTTTTGTCTCTCTTCTCTGAATGACATTTTGTAAGTTTCTGGAGCTGAGGAGGTGGTCATTTAGTCCTTATTCTTCTCTCGCTATTGCCCTTCTCAGTAAACGTACAACTCTTGCTTCCATCAAATCCTAAAGAGACCAGTGATTTAAGAAGATTAGAAATCATCAACCAGAAGTCAGACAGTGGGTATACACCTGTCAAGAAATGCATTTTCTTTAAGAATTAGTACGATAAGTTGCATTGCACTGGAACAATAATGAGGAGTACCAGGAGAGAATGGTAAATCTTTTTTTTTTTCTTTCTTTTTTTGCAGAGGGCATGTTTTTCACCACTCGTGAACTGTACATGCTGTTGATAGGAAACAAGAGTTTGTACTGACATCTGACTGCAGTTGCCCAAACCAAAGTCCTCTACTTTCTGAGCCTACTGCAAATCTGTTGAAAGACACACAGAGAAACACTGGAACATTTGGAATGCATGTGTAACATGGCAGAGGCTTTGGCATGGCATCACTCAGAAAGCTGTAAAATACGTGCTGCAGAAGGTGTTTCCACTTAGTTCCTTCCAGATCTCTGAGACCCATTTACTTTTTGGAATTTGGCCCATTCCAAAAAGCAAATGATAGCTAGGAAGTTTGGCAGTGCCAAGGGGATACAGAACTTCCAGAAAGATTGCAGTTGCCAGCCCAAATGAAAAAGTATTTTTTGTTCTTTGCTCACTAAAGTCATGTCAACAGTCTTGTTTTGCCTTACATCTGTACACAGTCTCCTTTAGACATTCTTCTAGAGTCCTTCCCCAAAAACTGAAAAGCTTCCAAGTTGAATTATCTCTTGGCTGTAAGCAAAGAACTCAATATTAAAGAGGACAAAAAGACAATATATGCGTGCAAGATGAAAGATGACTAAGACAAGGAGGTGAGGTTGACTCAGGCAATATGAATATTTTCAAAGCTCTTCCCCATGCTGCTGCTCCATCAGAGTCAAAACTGTAGCCCCTATCAGCTCAGTCACCCAGGGTGAGGTTCAGGGCTTGGTTCAGGATGTCCAGGAACAATAAATGCAGGCAACAGGCTTTTGGAACATAACAGAGAATCTGTTCATCCCACTGTGTGTTAAAGCATGGGCTTCAGCCCTAGACATTGTCCACTGAGCATACCAATGCACATCCATATTCAGGAGTGGATCAACACTAGCCAGCGATTGGGACTGACTGCAGAGTCCTTCTCTCCCCTATCTTTCCCTCCCTTCCCCTCCTTTTCTTTTCCTTTCCCTCTCGGCTCTGTGTCTTGCCTGGCCATCAACTTGTGTTTCAGGAGGGAGGAGATGAGGAAAGGAAGAGGAAAAGGACAATTCCCTCGGCCCAGGAGCAAGGATCAGATGGGAGAAGAGAGCTCTTCTCACGTGCACTCTGCTCCTGGACACTTGAGAAGCCAGCTCAACACTGGAGTACAAAGTATTCATTCCTGCCAAAGCTCAGCCTCTGAATACCAGAGCTACCAGCTCCCAGCTATTCCAGCAAAAACTTCCTGGTGATATTGTTCCCCATTTCTACCCTTATCTTTCCCTTCCCAAGGCAAATGAAATAATAAACTACAAACATCAGCACAATATATAATCTCATATAAATACCATCAACCTGCTAATTCAATTCCTCTAGTCTGTGAGCCTGTAGACCTCACACTGCTACAAGAAATGATAAAGTTTTTCCTCAGACATCACTTTTTCTGTCATGAAATTGCAGGAGTAATTGCATTAATTCTTGCCCTGAAGTATTCTGGAGTTTGGCTTTTCAGTCTGTCTGAGAACTTCTCAGGCAAATACGCAGACAAAGCCGGGACGTGATCAGGTACAGATACAGAGGCATAAAAAACACTCTTTACAGGAAAACATAATTATTTTGCTCTGGTTGCCAATGTAGATAGTGCAACAAAATTGAAGTAGGTCAGTCACGTATTTCCCATCATAAACTGTAAACCATGACAGTGGTTTGCTTTCCAAGCACCATGCAATGCATTTGGCTACTTGTGTGGAATTAAGCAGAATACCAAATGGAAAAGGATGGTGAGTAAATCTAAAAAAGTACCTCTGGCACGATTCCAGAGTCTAGGAGGAATATGGTTTAATGTTGAAAGGTCATCGAACTACTGGTTTTCTAGCTGGGCTGGTTTTACTCTGGCAAAGCATGTGCAAAAGCTATTTGTCTAAGACGGCCTTGTTTCTTAATTTCCAAGGACTATTAGTTTTACCCAGACTTTCTGTTGTATTTTTAAAATTCCTATTACTATCTTTCATTCAGGACAGGAAACGAACAAGCCTTTCTTTGACACAGGTGGCATCAAATATCATTTTCTTTTAACAGAGTCATTTGTAAAATAACACATGGAGATTATTCAATTACCAGTTCTGGAAAATAATGCTTTTACAAAGTACCCAGCAGTCATAACAGAAGGTAAGTTTTCAATGCAGTACTGTGGAAAATAAAATTAATCAGATTATTTTGGCTAAAAAATAGAGTTGGCACTGGAACAGGCAATAACAGACTATAACTTTCCCGTTGGTGCCTATAATTTGACAGCCACGTTGAAAAATCTGGAAATAAACAGAAACAAAACAAAACAAAACAAAACACAAAAAAAAACCCCAGAAAGCATCTGGAAGTTCAAGAAAATACTTAATGCAAGAGCCTGAAAGAGCTCAACATGCTTACTTTACGAAAACCACAATTAAGTGTCAATTACACACCAACTCCAGTATAACATTATTTCATAGAATGCCCCAGGTTGGAAGGGACCGCAAAATATCATCTCATCCAACCTGGTCCATTTCCAGAGGAGCCAGTATTAAAAGGATGTTTAATAAATCAAAAAAAAAGAGACACTGAATGATGAAGGCACATTTAAGATATTGAGCAAACTGCTCAGTAACACATTCCTGTCTATATCTTTCCTTCTTCATCCATTAAATCAGAAGCAAATGGCTTCTCCAAAGACAGTCTTTAGTCAGAGGAGCTTCAGTGAAAGGGAGAAATTGCTGAAATCTAACCCATGTTGTGACATACAGAAAGACGAAGAGATTTTAAGGCTTCCTTCTTGCCTTAAGGTGCTGCAATATCAAGAGCCAGTAATCCATATCAGACACAGCTAGTGAGGGATGAGCAAGGTGCAGCACTGCAGTTCCCCTCGTCTTCAGTGCTCGCCCTGCTGTGAGCAGAGAGCTGAGCAGGGCTCAGATCCCACTGAACAGCTTCCTGGCTATACTCTCAGTACTACATTCATCTGCTGTTTTTTACAAGACAGGTGGAGTTGGGCTTTGCCCATGGAGAGCTGCGATCATGCTTTACCAGCTCCTGAACAATTCTGGGAGACAATGTGGTTAGCGGTTCTCAGTTAGGGGCGTGAGTCAACGGGTAATGACTGCCTGGGTATGTTTTTAATTAGCAGCAAGGATGGATTTAAGAAAAGGGCTGTAGCTGCTGGGCTTAAATCCAGCTGGGTGGTAAGCCAGGAACACACTAGCAAACAAAGAACTGTGCCACACCTCTGGCTCCTCACATATGCACTCCACCTGGTCCAACCTGGAGGTGTGAGACAAGATCTATGTAGTCATCTCACTGCCTCTAGCAAGCTTGATGGTGTTGGGTCAGTGGGCTGAGATGTTCAGAAAGACTATCAGAACAGTACTGGCTTTCTTCCGTTTCATAAACTCGGGCTCTGAGCAGTGTCAGCTGCTCTCAATCGTGGCTCAGTCTGATGCATTGCTACCTGAAAACTGAAGAGGTGGACACTGCAATAAGCTTCCCTTTGAAGGGAAGACTGGAGACCAGACAGACCCAAAAGCTAATTCATATGTGTTGTATGAAACATTAGGTTTGGGCTTTCTGTCAGGGTAAGCCACACTGCTAAGATCCCTGAAGGAAAAGTAGAATATATCACCCCAAGAGTCCTTTCCAGCTCTAGAGGAAACAGGCTAAAGCAAACACAGCTGGAGAAAGAATGGAGCACTTTGGGCAGCTCCCAGAAGCAATCCAAAGAGTTTGCAGGAAGAAAGTATCCAAATCCTGATAGTAGACCTTGGCTGATGGACAGATGTTTCTGGCATGTCATGGATTTGGGATATTGGTGATGACAAGCAAATGTGTCAATAGCCCTATTGAAGATGATTTCTCGGTGACATAAAAGAGCTAAACTCTACCAAATTCTCCTTTTAGGATCATCTGAGCGTGTCACAGGAATTGATGCCTGATGTGTAGGCACAATTCTGTGTTTTGTGCATTAGCTTTGGGAGAAATCAGCTAGCTTTTGTCAGTCGTGACAGTACGTGAGCAGGAGAGGTTGGCGTTGCTCAAAGGAACTTGCGTATCATGTTCAGTATCTCAGTTACTTAAGACAAAAGGAGTCCATGTGTGTGCTTATGAGCAAACAGGTTTTTATTGCCTTTAGGGAAGGAATGATGGGCAGCATAGCAGAAGTCATTAGATCTGCACACTGGCAGATGCCCAACAAATGTAGTAATTCAGAGGAGGGGTTGCTTCCCCACCACACCAGAATGGGAAGTGGTCTGGGTGGAGGCACCCTCTTGAAGGAGGTGGGGAGGTGAATCAGTGCACAAAGGCAACAGAACTTTTTCCCTTTTTGCCTAAATCCCACGTGAAGTGATAGCATCCAAGAGGGCTGGTACCATGGCAGGCTGGTAGGGGCGAAGGGATGTGTTTGCCAGACTCCTCATGGGATAGGCTAAAGACGTTGGAGAAAGTTTCACAATCTGATGATGTGTTGCAGTTTTAAAGAGCTGTATTGTCGGGTGGATCCAGCACCAAGGTCTTAGCCTCAAAGCAGCTTCCATGGGACAGAGTGGGCCCTGGCCATGGCCACCCGCTCATCAAGAAGCATCTTCACAGCTCATGAAACCCAGGGGTGAGAGGTGCTGGGCATAAGGTGCCCTGGCTATGGGCAGGGGCAGGGCAGGGGGGTTGGGGCTGGGCAGTGTCTGATGCATCCCAGGTCAGGAGTCCCCTTGGAGATATTTTCAGGATCTGTGCAGCTCCCTGGCTTGGGATGGGGTGGCTGAGAGAGCCATCCCCAGTGGCCGGTGGGCCTGGGGTGATATTGCTGGGGAGTCATCATAGGGGAATCATCATGCAGTGGGGTCAAGGGAGTCAGGCTACCCCTGAAGAGCTTTAGGGGGCACAGTGGGAGTTGAGGTTGCCCCAGAGAGGCCTCAGGGGTGGGCAGAGAGGTTCAGATGCCAGGAGGAGGTCAGGACCCAGGGCCAAGCCAGAGATCTCAGAGGGCTCAGGGCTGTGTTGAGAGTGGTCACTGTGGGGAGCTTTGGCACAGGCCTGCAGCTCTCAGCCAGGGACGATCAGTGGGGGTCAGGCCCCATACTGCTCAGCACAGAGCTCAGGGTCACCCAAGATGTCTGTGGACAGCTGGGGCCCACCAGCCAGGACCGATCCCACCAGCCCAGTCAGGGAGTGGGGGAACCCGGGGCACGGTAGTCCATGGCAAGAGTGACCAGGGTCAGACACAGCCCAGTGATCTCCAGGAAGGTCCATGGCAATCAGGCAGGTCCGAGGGAATGGTGGGAAGTCAAGCTGGCAGGTCAGGAACAGGGTCTGGTTCTGGATCAGCAGCCCATGGCCCGGTGCAAGCTGGGCTGACAGTCATCAGGTGCTGCAGCTCTGACAAGGGCCAAGCTCTGGAGCCCCAGCTTAAAAGCAGATCCCACAGGGCAGAGAGGGACACCTGCAGCAGCTTCCCCACAGCACTGCATTGGCTGGGAGCCTCTCCCCACATACCCAGCAGAAAGGGGGCTGCCTTCTGCTCACGTGTCTAATACTACTGCTTCCAGTACTGCTATCAGGATACTGAAGCACGGGCTAATTCTGACAGTGGCTGGCTTTGATGTCTTTGCTCTGTAAAAGACATTCTGTCTTCCCTGAGCCCATCACTTCATCAGTGTCTGCTCAGAAGTCCTCAGCAAAGCACAACGACCTTGAATTTCACCCTGGCTTTAAGCACCGATCAAACCTGTGACTACCATTTTAACCTCACTGTGGTTTAGTGGTTTGCGTTTTGTAGTTTTATCTAGATGGAACCAGTTTGGTTTCTGTGACTCAACACTGCAAGTCTAGGCAGTGTGCCAACAATACTGATACATTAATGACAGCAAATGTCCCTAATCCAAATATTTTTGCTGGTGTCCAGTGTCAACAGCAGAAACTAAGGAGTCTAATGCTAGGTCGTCCAAAAGTAACATTTTCAAATCCACCTCTTATCCTTAATGTCCAGTTAAGGGGCGTGATGAAAAAGAACCCCAAGGTTCATCCTGTGTATTGTGACTGCAGTGCTCGATTAAAAACAACAAATCTGGAATGGGCATCAAGCTCTCAGATTACTTTCTCTGACTGTGTTGTCACCCCGTGCTTCCTGAGAACAAGGTGAGTAGCAAACACCTCAAACCACAACTGCTTCCTACCACTATAACCTGATATTGTCCTTTTGCTATAGCAAACTGGAATAGTCTTTTCCCTCAACTTTCCCATTTCCAATGATTTCCTTGCTGCTTGAATTTCCTCTCTAGGTGGTGCCCCTTCAGCCTTTGCCTGCTACCCGCTTTACCCAGAGTTTCTAGGGTGCATGCATCTGGAAGAGATGGCAGGATTTAGCCTCCAACTGGAATGCGCCCTTCCTCCTTCCAACACCATCTCAAACTTCACTGCCAGTTCTTAGGAACCGTGTTTGTGTCTGTGTTACTGACCCAGCCATACTGCCATGCAGCTTAGCCCTTGCCTCTGCTGAGTAGTGATGTCTCCAGGCTTTTTGCTTTCTTCACCACTTTGCGCAATGCTTTTACTTCTGCTGCTTCTTCAGAAGTCTCAAGTCGCTTTTTCAGTCTCTGTAACTTCTACATTTACTGCTTGCTGTTTAGGTGTTTCCTAACTTCCTCCATAGTGCTCAGGATCTATCTGTGTTGTCCACCCACTTTGTCCACCCACTCTGCAGAGGGATGCCTTTGGCATTGCTAGTTATTTATCTGGCACACTGTCTCCATGTTACCTTA
>JANHGN010018047.1:30462-48862 GCA_024605025.1 Megaceryle maxima
TATTCCCTTTCTCTTCCCCTTTGGGGAGGGAGGGGGGTTAACAGAGAGCATCTGTTATAGGTCTAAGGGGCTGCCCTTAGACCTATAAATTGGGACAATAACATAAGTCACTTCTACTCTAAAGCAGATTCTTTTGATCATTAAAGTTTTGATTGCACTTTTGGGAGGAATTTGCACGAGAGGCTTCTACATAAGCTCTGTGAAGTTTGAAGATTTTTTTTTTTCTATTTAAATCTCAGTAAACAAAAACCAGGCTCCAGAGGTCGGTCTTTGAGCAGGATTGCCCTGCAGTCATAGGCAGTATGTAGAACTGACTTTCAGCTAAAGGACTAGTTACGCTGATAGGAGCATGGCCAAGGCTGTAGGAGCTCAGCTTCTGCAACCCAGCCCATCTACAGTTCTTCAGGGGGTTTGTGCTTTCTGGAAGTCTGGGTTTGCACGGCCACTCTACTACATTATCCAAGCTAGCTGGGCTGTTGCCAAATATACATTCACACATACAGCCAGCATACCCCACTGCAGTGGCTGAAATGTTCAGATGAAAGATCCTGGAGGAGTACAACGTATTTACTGTAGCACGAATAGTAATAGTGTTGTAGCTACAGTCATTTAAGGCAATGTTTGGGGGAGGAAGCAGTATCTTATATTAAATTAGCCGCTCTGGGAGATGTATGCAGTAAAGTGATTCATCGGATCTGACACAGATACAGCAAGCTTCAAGGTAAATACAACCTGGGAACATTGTCTCTTCAGTTAACTTGGTTATGATTATCAGTGCACCACACATACTCATGGAATTTATATGATCAAAACCAAGGACCATTACCCACAGGCATAACTCACACAGTCAATAAAAGCCAGAAAGTAAAACTAGCAGAGATAATGCTGTTTAACAAACCCTCTGACCTCTGATTAATCTCTCAGTCTTTACTGGAAAGAAAGACCCACAAAGACCCTTCAAAGTGTGAGCCTGGGGACTAAAGCTCCTGACTCCACTGGGGTCAGAGCTGCTGTGGACTCCAGAAAGATACTGAATCTTTATGCCAGATAACTGCTCAGTGCTCCACGGGCGGTAGTTACCTCTCCTCTCATTGTTCCCATGTTTATCATCCTGAATTCTTACAATCCTAGAATTACTCAGATTTGACAAGAACTATCATTTAGTTTTCTAGCACTGCTTAGACTTTTTTTTTAGGTATTTTGCTGTGGGTGGTGCTACAGAGAGCTGTTTGGTTCACATAAACCACGGAGGTGTTACTAACAAATTGAACTGTGCCCACATCCCTTTCCGGTGATGCCTCCCTCGTCTGTCAGCTACTAGGGCAGCTGCTAGGCTCCTTCAAACAATTAGTTCAGCAGTTGGCATGCCTAGCCTGTGGCACCATTTCATGACTCCTCTGCAGTCTCCAGTTTTCTATCCCATGCATATGGGGAGGTGTACCAGAAAGTAGAAGAGATGTGCTTCCTTGAACCTTTGCTTGTTTGAGTCTCAGATCTTCTGCTGGCATCTCTTAGTCTTGCTAGTGTCTGCTCTGATGGAGCTGGGTGGGGCAAGGAGTGCTATCCTGATGGCAGCCAGCATCAGGAAAGGGCAATGCCCAGACGTTTTGGGTCACATCAGCAGGCAGATTCAGAGCTGCCATTTCATGAAGTTGCCACACGGTAATGCAGCTAAGGGGTGGAAGGAAGCCAAAACAAGGCAGCTGCTATTTCAGCACCTGTACCCAGCACAGCCTTGCATAGTCATACACCATTTGAGTTCACTGAGGTGGGTAGAGCAATTCCAGACACTCTTTGGGGTGACACTCAACCTAGAGCAGGAAAGGACTGACATGAGAGGTTCCCTCACTAGACAGACACTTCCAGAGAAAACATGCTATCCATTTGAGTGCTGCCAGCTGACAACAAGCCAGGACGATTTCTGCATGGCAGCCAAGGCCAGGCTTCTCCTGAGAAGGGAACTTAGTGCTAAATCCCCCAGCAGCCAACGCCATTGCTCTGTACCCCTCACCAGAGCGGTTACATGGAGGGCAGGCTGTAGGCCGGGGCCACAGGAAGGACGGGCCAGCTCCCTGCTCCCTGCCAGATCCCCATGCCCTGCCTGTGCCCTGCTCCTTGACTGCTGCCTGCTCCCAGACCACTCTCCATCCAATGTTTGCTCCCCAATAGCTCCCCTTTGCCTGCTGACAGCCCCCTGCTCACTGCTTGCTGGCTGCCTGCGCTCCATCCACTGCTTACTCCCTTCCTGCTCCCTACCCGCTGCCCACTGGCTGCCCACTCTCCGTGCACTGCTTGCTCTCTGCCCACTGTCTGTTCACTGCCTTGCCTCTGTCCTCTGCTTGCTCCCGGCTCTCTGCTCAATGCCCACTCCCTGCCTGCTCCCCGCCTGCTCCCTGCCCACTGCCCGCTCCCTGCACGCTCCCTGCCCACTCCCTGCCCACTCCCTGCCCGCTCCCTGCCCGCTGCCCGCGGCTCGCTGCCGGGCGGGAGCGCGCTCCTCTCTCCATGGTGCTGCAGGCGCCGCCCCGGGGAAGCGCCGGCCGTGCCCGGGGACGGAGGCTGAACCGCCCGGCTCGGGGCAACAGACCCCGTCTCGTCCTGCAAAGGCAGCGTCCCTCGCCCCCGGCTTGCCCCGAGTGAGCGGCCACAGGAGAGGAGCGGGCCCTTAGCCGGGGGTGAATGGCTGCAGCCCTCAGCAGGCAGGGACAAAACCCTCGGGAGGGTTTGCTTCAGACTGATGGGCAGCCAAGAAGACTCTGCTGAGGGATACTCCAGGTAGTCAAAGGGGTCCAATGTTGCGGTTAGAGGATAACTGTGTCTTAGAACCTCCCCGTAGCAAGCAAATTCTTCTAAGAAAAGTACTAAGCTGAAGGGAGTTATGGTTGATTTACGTTCAACAGACTGAGCCACCCCTCCATCAAGTTCTTCTGCCCAGTGAGTGCAAAATCCCTTTGCTGATTGAGAAAAACAAAATCAAAACAGCACTGACAAAAACTGCATCAATATAAAAGAAATATACACTAGGATCAATAGCACACATTTAGGAATGGTGACCATGAGACATGGCCAGAGTTTCTCTCAGAGTTTTATGACTTCATTCCAAAGTCCTCTCCTTTCCTCAGCAGCCAGAAGAGTCGCTGTTTGGACTGATTGGAATGCGGATTCCAGCATTAGGACTTCCGTGTATGCAGAGAAATGGGGTGTTAAACCTGGCCAATGGAAGGTTCTCCATTGTCAGTTTGTCTCTCCATCGTAGCAAGCCTCTTTCCAAGCTCATGGCCTCCATTCTGCCATTAGGTGACTAGGTCTGCTCTCTGCTCAAAGCAGGTGGCCTGAAACAGGTTTGGTACCTAGAGGTCATGACATGTCATGATAGTAGACAGCAAATGTGGTTTGAATCTGTTCTCTTGTATATTACTGCCCAACCTCTTCCCTGCCCCCATGCCCCAAAGTGAAAGAGTAAATTCAGCTGTTCAGCCTAGGTAGGAGTTGTCTGAGACATAATGGGTCTTCTTAGGGTGGTTTCAAGGAAGGGAAGAGATCGATTCCCATGCAGCAGAGCCATTCACAAAGCAGAGAGCCACGTTTGACCTAGCAGCCCCTGGTGGAACAGATATGAACCAAAGCAGGGGACTAACTCCTAAATATTCAAGAGACTTTCCCCAGGGAGCTCCATCAGCAGCTTTGCAGGTCCAAAGCAACATCCAGGGTTTCCATGGGGGTGGTAAGTTCCAGAGGAAGCATCCAGAGCCCAGGAATCCCCCAAGAGGCAGGAAAACGCTGTGAAACCCGGAGTTTTGGATCTCAGAACTGAAACATAAGTTAGAGGTTCTGAAGTGGTTCTCAAGGAATCCTGCTGCCAAATTTTATTTTCTTTTCGAGCTCTTTGTTTCCAAGATTTTAATCTATTAACTCAGAAAATTAATGTATCTACACCACAATGAATCGCTATTTACTGCTACTGACTGTGAACGTTGTCTGGCTGCAGCCAATTACTCAAACCAAAATAGTCCAGAGCTATGGGGCAGAATGGAAGGAGGCATGCCTACTGGGGGATCTGCAGCCAGAAAGATACACAACGGGAGTCCAAGGACTGCAGCACTAGACTGCATGAGGCCAGCTGGGAAACACTGAGGGTAGAGGCTTTCACAGACAGCTGCCAGTTTTGGAGGAGAAGCCGATGGCAGGTTACAAAGGACAGGCTCTGACACTGCTTTAAAATCTGCAGGATTCCAGGAAAACATAAGGCATTGCTGACCAGCCCTCCTTTTTAGCTCTGGTTTACACCTGGCAATTTGATAGCATCCCTGCAATCCTCTTTTTTGTGCTGCAAGCCTTCTGTCTTCCCGCCTCTGTACAAGGGCAGAGGTTACAGTGCTGAGATCTTCTTCACTTTTGTCAAGGCTTGGACAAGGGCGGTGCTGCTTGTGCTTTGGCCATCCTTACAGATTTTTGCCTGGTGGACAGTCTCCCAGAGGTGGTCTGCATTTGCAGAGAATCAGTGAGGAAATCTGTAAGGTGCAAAGTGCTGCTCTTCCCTAGCGTGGTTCCTATGCAGCTGGTGCAAGGATGGGGATGCAAAGCATGTTACTGGGGCATTAATAACAAAGCTTTTTCATCTTCTAATATGCCAAGACAGATTGTTATCTCTGCTTTGCTTTTAGCTTTCTTTGATTACTCCTACGTAGCAGCAGAGAGCGTACTGCAAAATGAATAGGACTCAGCAGTAACTGGTGTGCAGCCAATGTCTTAAAATACCTCTGTTCAAACAGGTTTTGTATCCTGGTCTGCCTTGTGAGTGCTGAGGTGGGTGAGGGGAGCTTCCCTGTAGCATTCGCTGAGGAGCCCAAGGCAAATGTACCTCTTGTAATCTTTTTAGCAGTCGTGCGACAACCAGAGCTTCATTCAAAGTCACTGAGATACAGCCCCTTTCATTTTTACAAGTTCCTGCAGCAGGAGAGGAGAGGAGACCTGGCAAAAGCAGCCATGGTAGGGAAATGGGTGAGAGAAGGAGACTGAAGTACAAATCATTAAAGCTAATGATTCTGGAATTCTCACTGCTGAGATTTAAGAATTTACATCTTTAGCCTTCTAGCGCGTATGACATTTTGAGGGAGTGGTGCCAGGGAGAAGAGAGAGTCTGGGCAGCAAATAGCTTGGGAATGCATACAGGGGAATGACTGTAGCCAGAAAGAAGAGAAATCGTAGAGGAAAAAATACACGTACATAAAAATCTCTGCCATGGAGAGCATATGGAGTTGGCTGGGCAAGTGTGAGTCAAGTGCCAATTTGGCAGAAAAAAAAAAATGCTATACATACAATAGGGGTATTAAATCCCTCAATGCAGGTGTTATTCTATGTCTCATGGTATTGACACATAGTTTTGCAATGTCAAACAAGATGCCAGATAAGCACAGACAGTTTAATAGAGCCGTGCACATGGGATTCCTCTCCATATCCCACATGCACCAAGCCCTAGAGTGTCTGATTGTCCTTATATACCTTCCCTGGAGTGGGTGCCATGGGACTTTCTGGTGGTTTAGAGGCTGATCAATGCCTCTAAACCTGTATCAACGAGATGACCAGTGTAACCTCTGGAGTGTTTCACTGATCAAATGAAATGGGGTGCTTGGAGCAAAGGGGTTAATGGGGCTGTTACTGGCGGCTTCAGACTCCCACTCACTTTTCAGGGCACTTATTCCTTGTCTCAGTCCTGGTGCCAGAACTGTGAGGGACCTCTGGCTGTGCCTGGCAGATGCCTGCACTCCATTCAATCTTCTCTATATAGAGTGGATACTGAAGCCCGGGGCTCCCAAATGGCTTTCCTCTCCAAGGAAGCATTTCCTAACACAGGAGAGAGCACACGTGGCTGTGCCTTAAAAACACTTTGTTATGTGCAATGGCACTTTCTTTTCCCACTCCATGCCTCTTAGCCCATGGCCTCATTTGCCCAGCACAGCCATGCGGCAGCTCATGGGCCTGCTGGCCAAATGATCTGAGTGTGGGGAAGAGCAGCCTGGGGTGCAGAAGGTGAGGCAGAGGCCTGGAAGCTGGGCAGCTGAGAAGGTTTCCAAGCTAAATGTATGAGCAGCATGGTACCTGGCAAGGAAAGGGGCACTTCTGATGACCTCTCACTTTTGAAGTCAAGAAGCAGCACTTTTGGTTAAGAAGCATTTGAGGGTATTCAGGATATAATAATGGCTTTGTGTCAATAAAATATTTCTGGATTTTATTACTTTTTAAAAACACACCTATATTCTAAACAAAATTCAAGTCACAAGCCAAGCATTCAAACCTTTATTAATCTGTTAATGATAAAGCAGCAAAGTCTTTCTGTTCCAAGGGATGCTTTCTGTTGGAGAGAAATGAATGGAAAGGCATGAAACCAGGGTCAAAGGAAGCAGAAAAGAAATGTTTTTAAAACAAGTCACTTGATGAGGTGGTGCAGATACCCAACAACACTGAGAAGACACCTACTAGAATCTGCTAGTGTAGACCCTAAGAACTGGCACTTAGCTAGCTGAGGTCACTCCAGGACAAGGATGGTGGCTAAATAGGATGGACCCGTAGAACAAGATGGCCTTGTATCTATGTCATGCCAGGCGCAGTACTGGCAGAGAATGAGTGAATGTGCTGGCCTGGAGAGAAAGCTGGAAAACTAGATTCTTCTTCAGCCCCTACAGTGACCTTTTATGAGATGCTGGGAGACACTGTTGCCTGCTAGAATATTTTAACAGTCTAGAACATAAGCATTTATGGTCTTAATTCAGCAAAGCACATACTGAAATTCAAGCACACGTGAAGTTTCTTGAGAACATTTCATTCATCTCTCACCTTAGAAATACCTTGCTCTACTCATCCAGACATTTGCCCTTTAAATTTCTAAGAAGGGATCTGAAACGGTTAAAATAGCAGAGGCGTTGACAACTTCCCACAACCATGCCCAGCAATCTACTGATGTGATCATTTTACAGTTATGTCTTTACTGTGTTAACTTTTCTAAAGAAAACAAATGTTACTCTGGAATTAATTAACCAAGCTCCAGTAAAACATGTTCCCAGAATTAGCCTGCTTAAAGATAGTATTTTTAAATTCCACATCCTGAGCTAAGTTTTATGTTGTACCATTGAGCAGTTTTCGATAGATCAAGATTTCCATGTGGTAGGTTTTAATGTCGTGCACCATCATTTGAATATGGCATCAATCTTACCTTATAAGATTATTTTAGATTATACTCCAAAATTTCCCTTCTAGCCCACCGTTATCCCAAAAGTTAATTACACAGACTCTACTGGTGTTTGAAAGAGTACAACTGCATAACCTGACAGTCAAAATGAGAAGCAAAACGGAATACTTGAAGATTCTCACAAATCTGCTTTCACATTAATATATACTGGTTTTCAGCCAGGACCACTCTAGCTCTTTGTAAACTTGCTATTATTCTTGTATGCAGCTAAGATGTGAGGCTACTCTTCTGCAGCTACCGGTCAGACACAAAGATGTGTCTTGGGCTCATATTCAGGGCAACACACTCTGATCCATATTTCCAAAGGAAATGAGAGCTCAGAAGTTCTAAATTTCCACTGCAGATGGAAATCTGCCAAAATCTTCTGTTATTCAGAGACTGCCCTTTCCTTCTTCACAAATGAACTGCTGAACAATAACACAGAACGTCACATAAAAGCCTCTCTATTGATATTTCATCCTGTAAGCTGCAAAAGCAGAAACCAAACTCCAGCCATTAAGAAACAGAGAAAGTGACTCACTAATTGGATCTCAGTGCAGTGTTTGTGCCTCTGGTTTCTGCCTCTGTGTGCAGCAAGGTTCACATCCTCTTTGACCAGAGCTATTTGCCTGGCTTGGTGCAGGCTGGCACTCAACAGGGTTTTAACCCTCACAAGTGCATCCCTGTTCAGATCGAAGCTCCGTGCAAAGACAGCCTTTTGGTGCAAAAGCCAAAGCTGCTTCAGTTTGCCTGATCAGCTGCATATCCCCTTGCTAGGCTACAAAATCTCCACATTGAGTTTACCTCGAGGTGGGATTTGTTGAAATTGTGATGCAACCTGACCAAAAAGACCTACCAGCTGAGAGGTCACCCGGTGCCCTAGTCAGAGCCCTGGACCCCAACTTTTAAAACAAAGGCGCCTCCCACAGCCAGAGACAGGATATGAGTGGAAGGAAGAACATTTGTTGTCCACCCTGACAGGGATTCAGGTCAATTTTTGCTGAGTCAGAAAGACCCACTGTCATCCCAGACAGCTGATGGCAGCCAAGGCTTCTTGCCCTGTGGTCCCAGATGCTGAGCGAGCACCATGGGCTCTCACTGCTCACTGAACTCTGCTAGGGAGGTCACTGCCTGTGGCACTGTGAATGCAGTATGGCCATCCTGCGAATCTCTGGTCACCCCCATGGCCTTCATCTTCTTTGTGTTTCTCCCTCAGCCCTTTCCTCCCAGGGGTATCTCCAGCTGAGACCACCACAGGGCTCCTTTTGTGGTTCTGGCCAATGCTGGAGTTGAACAGCACAGGCTACAGAGGGACTGTCGTGTTACCACTGCCTCTCTGCAGGTGTTTGAGATGGGTACAATCTTCCAGGAGGTGCAGAGAGATCAGCTGAGGTAGCAGGTGGGATAGTCAAAGGCAAAGAGATAATCTACAGCTGGAAATGTGCGTCCCTGACAGGACACAGCACGGTTGGAGATAAGCAAGGTCCGGTGCAGGCATATAGCTGGAAGTGAGGAGGTTGTGATTCTCCATCTCTGTGCAACTTGGGTGCTTTCCAGACTGGTACAGAGCTCACTCTCGGGGGTTAAATGGCCAGATGTGTCTAGGACATCCTTCATTGCCATCACCATACTTTGGCCTGGGCTTCACTAAGGGTACGGGCACCCCCACCTCATGTCTCAGCTAACTTTCTTCTGAGCTGTGAAGCTCCCATGCCCTGGCTGGTAATGGTGGTCTCGCTCAAGGGCTGTTCTTGGTGTGGCTAGGGAGAGAGGCAGGAGGAGAGATGGACAGCTGAAGCCAGCATCCCTCCCTGCAGTCAGCAGTTACTGTCTGCAGGCAAACTGGTCTGCGAAGGGGAAGGCCACAGGGGACGGCAAGTCTTTCCCTTCCCTCCCCTCAGCACGCGCAGAGCAGAGCACTGTGTGTGTTAACAGGAATTAGCATAAATATTTCCAGCCAGGGTACTTAACACAAGTCTGTTTGCCAAGTGGCTTCACTACCTTCTTTGGTTAAGGTTAAGAGAAATGTTGTTGCTCAAAGGAGAAAACAAGTGGGGGTGTTTTCCCCCCTCACCCTTCCTGTCTGCAAATCCAGGCATCTCTGGTCTGCAGTTCTTTATAAACAAAAGAAGGAGCTTTTGTGGAGCCTGATGATAAGCGATACTCCACGGCACCCCACGTCCCACAGTATTTTTATGTTTGCAGTAATATGCAAATGCTTGAGAGCTTCGTAAGGCCCCTCGCTAGTTGTGTTGCAGTGTGGCAGCTGCTCCAGCTACTGCAGAGACCTAAAGGCAAGCCCAGGGCAGAGGAAGGCATGACTGGTGTCTAGGCCAGATGATAGGATTTGCACTTGCTTAACAAGATCTAAGTGTGCAAGACTCAGACTCACCCCAGTGAAAGAAGAGTCAGGGAGACGGGAATGGCTTTCTCTTGTACTCCTTTTTCATGGGAACAGTTTGCAAGGAGACAAAACGCAGCCAAGGAAAGCGAGTTGGGTGTACGACAGCTGGGGCATGGGGCAGGGAGAGAGCTCTTGACAAAACACATAGGCCACATCAGGCAGCTTGATGGAAGCGGATCATTAGGAAAGCAGAAAGTGACCTTGCAAGGTCCAAGGCTCTGCCTTGATCTAGTGATAACAATGTGGCCCCTGCTTTCAGTACAAGAGAAACTAGGATCTCTATAACCTCAGCAAAGGCTCAGCTGGGACAAATCAGACCATTGCCAAAAACTTCCAGCATTTTCATCAAAAGAATGAGTGGGAGCTCTCACGGAATCTGAGTGCTTTCAATCACAAGTTCTTTCCAATTTTATCACCTCAGATCATGGCAAATAAAAATCTGTGTCCAGCAACCATTCCGTATTATGCCCACTTGCTCCCACAGCCCTGCAGCAAGATGGCTATAGTTCATAATACTGAAAGGAAAGCACTGCTGAACAGGGAAGCAAAGAAACATATTGTAGATGTACAAGGCTTCTGAGTAGCTTCTTAAGAAGAAATGATGATGAGAAGTCCGTTTCCAAACAAGACTCATTTCTACTATGCATGAGCCATACAAAGTGATTTTTAGAGATGGAGATATTTTCACTGGCATTGCCCCCACTTTTCTCAGTAAGCAAAAGAGATAACATTACTTCAAGGTCTGAAGTTCACTGGGTTACATCTGTTTTCATTCAGTTCTACCAACAGCAATATTTTCTAAATGGATTTATTTCTTTTTTTTTTTTTCCCTTTCTCTGAACATCTTTGCAGCCTTACTGTCTCCTTCATGCCACTAGCAGAGACAGGATGATAAATTAGTTCAGTGCTATGTCTGACCTGGTACAGTTGCTCAAGTAATGTTAAGTTTTTATAATCTAACTGCTCCTTTGCTTCAAAATATCTACTTCCTTGTTTCTAAATAACTTACTGGAAACTCAACAGGAAAAAATGTGCCCTCAAGCTTCTGGTGAGCTGCTGGGTTTGTGTAGGTGGACCAGTAGGGGTCAATCCAATATCCAGAATCCTCTCAATGAGAACAGCAATGGATTACATATAGATTGCACCGTGTTACAAAAAACCAAACAAAAAAAAAATTAAAATAAATAAATAAATAAATAAAAAGCAAGTCCTTATCAAAAATAGCTTGTCTGTAAGATAGGAGATGGCTTCTCTTGTCCCAGGCAAAGCCTCTGCTGCAGTACTGTGTCCACTTTGGGTACTACACTTGAAACAAGATTCAGAGCACTGGGGAAAAGCACACAGATAAGAGCAACCAGAATCCCTTAAGTTTATGGAACATGACCTATGAGGAAAGATTAGAAGAGTTAAGACTGTTAGTCTAAAGAAAAGTAGTCTAACTGTAAGCATGAAAATAGCAAATACATAAAAAGTGGCTGCAAGCAGGAGGAGTATAATTAGTTCCTCACATCCAGTGGCAATACCACGGGCAATGGTGAGCCTGGATTACCACAAAGACTATTAGCAGTTTTAGCATTCTACCCTAAAAGTAACTGTCCTTTTTTGTCTGTTTACAGACAGCCTACCTTTAAGCCTTAGCTTAGCTTTGTTAATCCGTGGTTATTTTACTCTGTGGCTGTTTTACTGTTGGTTACCTGAATCAGCTCAGCCTTATACCCCATGTTCAATTCTACTTGCCAGAAGTGAAATGTGCCTCTCAGGGAAGAGTAAAGCAAAGCTGGCGGGGAGAGGCAATGCTTTGAGTAAGTTTCACATCCTCTCTAGCAGCTGAGATTTGCCATGATTGCATACAGAACAGAGTTAGTTAATCTTGAATGCTGTGGTCCCATAGTTCTCCTTTCTTCCTGCCTAGGAGTTGCCTCCAGGGACACCTTATTGTGGCCTGTCAGTACTTAAAGGGGGCCTACAAGAAAGATGGGGAGAGTCTTTCTAGCAAGGCCTGTTTTGACAGGATGGGAGTGATGGTTTTAAACTAAAAGAGGGTGGATTTAATTCAAGGTCAGGTTGGCTGGGGCTTTGAGCAATCTAAGCTAGCTAAAGATGTCCCTGCTTACTGCAGTGGGGGTGGACTAGATGACCTTTAAAAGTCCCTTCCAAACCAAAACAGTCTCTGACTCTATGTCTTGCTTCATTGTGGTATGGAGGAGGTGCTAAAATTGCTGCACTGGATCTTAAGCATAAGTTTAGGATTTATTCCAGACTGCTTTAGATGTCTGTGGTGCAAAATGCTGTGTGCGAGCCAGTCACCCTATGATCACCTTATAGGCAACAGGAACAGGACAGGATTCATCTTATCCCTGGGAAATGCTTACATCAGGCCAGAGGAGCACTCTAGACCTGCCAACTGACAGTGAAGCAGACAGGTGATTGGTGAGGGTATGGATTCAACCTGGGCAGGATTCAACTGAATCACACTCTGGCAGATACCTGTAGGTGAATCCTACCCTACCCCAGATCACCTGGCTGTAATTTATAATCACAACTTTCAATCCTAACCAGAGTGCATATGGAGAGAGAGAAATTACTTTCTTTCCCTCCCTCTCTCCCTCCCTCCTTCCCTTTCTTCCCTTTCTTCCCTTTCTTTCCTTTCTTTCCTTTCTTTTTCTCTCTTCTCTCTCTTAATCTGTGCCTCAGGGGAGCACCACTTTCACCAAAACCTACTGCAGAAGTGAAGCACTGCAGCCCTTAAAATGTCCTTGGATTGAGGAGCTCCTTTCCACCCCACATTATTCAGTCTTCTTCAAATAGACCTTTAGCTGACCAGGACTCAAACTGTCCTTGATGTGCAAAGCTTTGTTGCCCCCTCTTTCCAGGCAGCCTAGATGCCCCAATAAAATCCACATTCTTCTCCAGCCATAATGCAGTGATGGGCATAAAGTGCAGAAAACAAGTCTCTAATAGGCATTCGCTGACAGGCAGGGTCTCACGCAAGAGATAGCGCCAGCTATTTCAAAAACTAAGCCTGCCATTTATTCTTTTGATCGAGCTTTTACATAAAACATGTTCTGTGCACACAGGCGCGCACACGATGTCAAGCTGCCCCTCATTTTCCTTGTGCAGAAATAATGCTGTCCTTGAAAGATGCTTCACTAAGACCAGGTTGGTGGAGAAGTAGTTACAGCAAGCAAAAGGTTAATCAAGAGCAAAGGCTGGTTAAACTCAGTTGTTTAAGGCTATATCATTGCCAGGCAGCTTTTGGGAATCAACGGACATTTTCATAAAGCATTTAACAGTTAGAATGCACCGAGACCCTTTCCAAGGGAGCCCTTTGTTGCAATTTTGGCAGTATGTCTCTGGCTGGAGTCAACTACATTAGTCATCAGATAAATCAGTCATGCCAGCTATGAGAGTGATACCAAAATAAATAGAATGTTTTAGTCAAATCCACGAAACAAAAGGATCAGCAATCTTATTGAAAATTCCCCCATGTAATTGATGCATAATTAAGCTTCTAAACATGAATGCAAGTGTGCTGTTCCAGAGTGTGTGACAATGAAGATTGTATCTTTGAAAGTAAACGGGGATCTCCGGATGTGATTAAAGTAATTTCTGAGTTGCTGCTTCCAAGTTCCTACTGGCAAAATCCAAGAAATTCAAAGCCTGAGTCATTCCTAAACTGCTGCGGTTTTGATGCCAGGGAAACTCCACAGATTTTCATGGAGTTACATCAGACTCAGACTGAGTCAGGACAACAGGACATAGTTCTATTAAAAATGTATCGTCAAATATTCTTAAAAGAAATTGTCGGGATAAGTTTATAGAAATCACATTCTACAACACCACCACCAACATAATTTGTGAACTGTGTAAAGAGATTTGAAATACAGGAAAATATAACATGACTGCCTTATCCCAAGCATGTTGCCTTAAGTAATCTACCTTACTAGGTCTAAAATATACGAACAAGCTGCACTCGGTTGAATTTGTCTTGTCCTGAAATACAGGCAAAAGAACAGCAAGACCTTTATAATTTCTCCAGTTATCCTTATGCTTAGCTGATATATGAATCATTATTTTTGCATAAAATACTTTTTAAAGGCTACTTCTTTTACCAGTGTCCTTACCCCGCCTCCTTGGGATACATGTCAGTCTGGAAAAGAACCTGAGTCCTGGGAGGGGAGGAGCGGGGCATAAGAAAGAGACCATCAGTGAGACCAGGCAGCAGCTTTTGGGCGGGAAGAAGTGCTGCTTTTAAATGGTCTGAGAAAGATAAAAACATTGCGAAGAAGCTTTTCTTATCCAGTTAGTGTTTATTTCCTAACAGCTGCTATCTCAGCCCAACAAACTACACTTTGGGTGCTTAGTGTCAGATAGATAATCAGATTAACTGGCCTTGTGCAGAGAGGATGCATTTCTTGCTGGCTTCAGTTGTCCAGGCCTCTGAAATCAAGTCTGGAAGGGTTCAGGGGCAGATTCTCCTTCACCCTGTAGTGCATTTAGATACGTCAAGTCACACAGCCTTGATGGGAGCCTCCCACCGTCCTCCCATCCCGTGCTGCCCTGTGCCAGCATTGTTGTTCCCCTTCTGCACAGCTGTGGCCACCTCTGTCCTGCTGCAATCATCCCTACACCAAGTGCAGCTGACAATCATGTTCTTCAGGCAAGGAGACACGCAAAGGGATGACTTGAGTAGGGGTGACCCATATCCAAGTATTACAGCAATGAATGCATTCCAGCTCGGTTTGATGATGGAATTCCTGACAGAAGCAGTATGGAGAGGTCTCTCAGAGGTAGGATTTTCCCTCCTTTCCATTGCTGAGCACTTAGAATCACAGAACCGTTTAAGTTGGCAAAGACCTTTAAGAACAGAAAGTCCAACTGTAAACCCAGCACTGGCAGTTCACCACTAAACCATGTCCCTCAGCACCACATCTATGTGTCTTTTAAATACCTCCATGGATGGTGACTCCACCACTTCCCTGGGCAGCTCGTTCCAGTGCTTAACCTTTTTGGGGAAGAAATTTTGCCTAACTTCCAATATAAACCTTCACTGGCAGAACTTGAGGCCATTTTCTCTGGTCCTATCACTTGTTGCTTGGGAGAAGAGATTGACACCCACCTTGCTACAACCTCCTTTCAGGTAGCTATAGAGAATAAGGTCTCCCCTAAGCCTCCTTTTCTCCAGACTAACCAACGCCAGCTCCCTCAGTCATGCCTCATAAGACCTGGGCTCTGGACCCTTCACCTGCTTCATTCCCCTTCTTTGGGTATGCTCCAGCACCTCAATGTCTTTCTAATTTCCATGAGATAATTTTCTCTCTAATTTCCTCTCCCTAAAACTAAAAATGCTTCTCACTTACTAAGGCCCTTAGTAGGACATAGCTAAAAGTAACAGCCTTCATCACATTTATCCACTAATGTTGTATTCAACATGCGTATGTAGGAAAGGACAGGCGATCACCTCAGTGCACGCTCATCAAATTCCACTCAAGAGAGACTAGAGAACAAGCTTTGAATGTATATTCTTTGGTGGAATATCATCAAAGCAGAGAAATGTCACATTTCCTTGTGGAAACATAGGAGCCTTGCTGAGATTTGTCAATGTGGTCAATCACAATGCTAAAGCTTGACTTACATTTCTCCCCTTTTACAGTAGCTTGTATACTATTCAATTCTATATCTACATTTTAATTCAGCAATAACATTGTATTCTCTCTCAAAGGATCAAACTGAAGTCAATACTGTATTTGCTTCAGAAAGGCTATGCCACTTTCATTATTACCATAAACCAGATTTGAGAACTGACAAGGACTAGAAGGAAAATATTGCTCTGTAGGGTCCTTTGGGCATTTGTGAATCTGACTCTGCTTCATGAGATATTTTCACTGCTCTGCTAATACTCAGCTATATTCACATATTTTGGGGATTACATATCTCATGCAGTGCTCCACAAAGGAACCAAACACAGGCATTGTGCTCTGTTTGCTCTTATCAGGAACCACTGAAACAAGAACAAATGTTTATTATTTATTATTATTATTATTGGCTTCTAGGAGTATATCTTTTAATTGGCACTGTGTGAACAGAAAACACAAACGAAAACTCTGTCCCAAATTGTTTAGAATTTAGGGAACAAACTTCAGAATGGCATAATGAAGGAGGAAGAAGGAGGTGGAAGAAGATCAAGCTTGTTTGATCATGCTGCTTCACAAAAAGTAAAAGGAAAAAATCCTTTATATTGGTAGGGTTTGTAGACTCTTTGTCAGGCTGTTCCTCTGGGGCGCTGGGAGTTCACCAGTCACTGCTGCATTTCCAAGCTTGGAATCATTTCTGTCAAAATTAAGAAGGTACAGCACCCTGTCTCTCCTTTAGAAATGTTTCATAGTTTGTAGGTCTTTGGTGTCTTGAAGAAAAGGATCAAAATGTCTAGTCAGACTGCACTCAGAAGTGAGACAGGAGCTGGAACCATTTGCTGCAGTGTGACTGTCAGATAGGAAATTGTATTTGTCACACTGGCAACTGGGGATTCAGCATCCCCCACCTGCTCTGCAGCACCCACGGGGCTGTGGAGGACACCTTCCTCTTCTGGCCTGTGCAGGTGGTCAGCCCCATGAACAGCAAAACACTAGACATGGGAAACTGGATCCTGTCCTCTCCAGCTCCAGAGTTTCACACAAAGCCTTAGTGAGTCTTAGGGCAAAACATAGTTTGTGTGATGAGAGGGGTTTTGAATGGTTGACTGCCATTGGAGCTAGAGAACAAGCTTGTGAAAAAGGGGCTAATTATGAAAGAGATAAAAACTCAGCTCTGAAACTCCATGGTCACTTTCTCAGATTTTTAATGTTTTCTGAGCTGGTGTTAGCACCAGAGTACTTTTCTGGTGTCAGTACGAGAAAGATTCAAATGGTACCTCCACTCACCACCTCACATTTAGTCACATTTAAAATTGATTTATTTGTGTTACAAGGAAGAAATGATTTAAGCACCTAAAAGGTTTGACTATTTAGGTCCGGTCTATTTTGCATAGGTAATGCTTTTAAAGGGGGGGGTTGGCTTAAAATAATCAGAGTTTCTTGAGAGGACATAAAACGACAAAGATTTCTTGGGAGAAAGATGTCTCTAAGTTTTACTCTATTCAAAACAACCAATCTGAGGCTGAGAAGAATATGTGTAGGGAACATTTATATGATTGGATAAAGACTGACATCTTGATCATACTGATTCTTAGTAACCACCACAGAGGAATAAAGTCTCAGTGGTGGAGAATCCCCATGCTGTCCCCCCAAAATCATTGAGAAGGTTGTCAGTTGAAACAACCTAGGAAGAGATAAAGACAGTAGTCCTCATCAGTAGTGTGCTTTCAACTGAATAATTTGAAAGCTTTATCCCAAAAAGATTTTCCTCTTTGGTACAGTTTGTGTATCTCACACTATGCTCTTCTTTTTTCATGTCTTGGAAGAAATTAATGTGCAAGCATAGGAAGTAGGTTTCTACGTAGACATCATTCTGGTCCTAACAGTATGAGAAGGAATGAACTGGACATATACTGGAGCTTCTGTGTTATACCTAAGAAGAAAAAAAAGATTATTTCTTTAAGTTTGTGTCTTTTGTGCTAATAATTAATTTATCATTGTACAATAACATGTATATGACAGAAGCTCTTATGTAGCCAGTTACAGCTGAAACTAAGGTCCAAGAAACAACCATTAGGCGAAGAACTTTATGTAACTGCATCAAGAATTGGCTTACTGACCAGATTAAAGATTTTTACGTGATCCTCTGGCATAAACACCTCTAAAAAATTTATTCTGGAATCCTCAAATTACTGTACACACAGAAAAACGTGTAAGAGTATACAAACCCAGTAAGCCTTCCAGAACATGTAAGCCATTATCAGATGTTGTTTACACGTTTCATTTGAAACGTGTTTGCATAACCCTTGGATGTTAACATATGCGATTAAATTTTAAACTTACACCCAGCACTCATTAATCAGCTTATAGCTTCCATCAGCAGTATCAGTGAAAAGGTATACACACCAAACCTGGTGTAATTAACCTGGGCTTATGTAAGTCTAGGGCATGACATCTCATTTAAAAGGGGGCTAGCAGCTCCTTTTGTAAGCCTGGGAACTCCAAAGGAGCCTTAGCTGGGAGAACCTTGGCCCATGTTGCCTCAGGCAGGACCCACACTCAAAGGGGGCAGAGACTACCAGGGAGCTAGGGACAAATCTAAAAATATTCTTACAAATAATGTGACAGAAATGGGAATACTTTCATTCACATTCATGTAGTTTCAATAGCTGGCACTGTAACTTGGCCAGCGGTAACAGAGTTCTTATTTGCTAGCTATGCCAATGAAGGACCAAAAGTAGCATGTTCAGCAGGGATCCCTGCAGATGTCTTCTGAGGGTGTCATGAACAGAAAGCCGCTGATTTAGTGGCTGTTTGGGGTCTCTGCTTTAGGGTGATTTCATCAAATTTCATATTGTTTTTATTGAGTGTAAAAAAGCTTAAGGTATGCAACATTTAAGTACAGCTTCCTACCCAGAAGGATTTCTACTCTACCAGGAAATAAGGAAATAAAATAGATTGATTTGACATGATTTATCTGTACTGGCTGTTATGCTATCTTCATTGTCTTACAAATATTTTATTTCACTGTTCAAAAGATGCCAACAATTGATACTAGGTGTATGAATTTTTAATTACTTGATGTTTCTGTTGGATTGTTTGTTTTCTTTTTGTTTGTTTGTTGGTTTGGTTTGGGGT
>JANHGN010018047.1:60802-79462 GCA_024605025.1 Megaceryle maxima
GAACTTCTTTACTGTAAGGGTCACAGAGCACTGGAATGGGCTCCCCAGAGAGGTTGTGGAGTCTCCTTCTCTGGAGACTTTCAACACCCGCCTGGATGCGCTCTTCTGTGCCCTGTGCTAGATTGTATGGTCCTGCTCTGGCGGGGGGGTTGGACTCGAAGATCTCCAAGGTCCCTTCCAAACCCTGACACCCTGTGACCCTGTGATTTGCTCAGCCACTCATGATGCAACTTGTTAGGATGAAAACAAGCAGCCAATGTGTACAGTTAGGTGGGAGGCCTGGAAGATCCCAGAACAAAACTGAGCTGGTGGAGTGGGTGAGTGGAGGCTGCTGGGTCAGTGCTCCAGGATTGATGCTTGTTAAAAAAATGTGAGAGAGGACTTCTGTTGAATATGGAGAAGGATTGCACTTTCCCTTTGTTTTAACTGTGGATTTTCCTTTTTATACTTTAAACTCAGTCCTCAAAGCCCATAATTTCTTTAATTTCTCTGGTCAACCTGTGTAGAGCTGGGATGTAACATCTGCCTAAGGCCAGCATCTCCCCAGAAGCAGTGGCTTGAAACTCAGCTCTGCAGAGACTGCTCACAAGCAGGCAAGACTTGCACCTTGGGTCATGCCTCAAACCTCAGCCTGCGGAGGTGTCTGGTGCTGAGTCTTGTGCTGCCAGAGCTGGAAAACAGTTGTGGCAGAGGTGAATAAAACCTCCTGCAAAGTACAGGCAGCAAAATGGCTTGGAGCAACCTCCAGGGCATTACACCAGCTTGAAGAGGATCCCAGCTTGAGGTTGGCTCCCGTTCAGGATGGGAGAAAAACTGAAACTGATTCAGGCATGTGATCCCAAAATCAATATTTTCACAGGTCAGGACATGTGATGTGTCACCAGAAAGTGCCTGGCAGGGACAATGGCTGGCACAGGACTACAGCTCCACAAGGCTCTAGTGCACTCCACCACTGACAAGCCTATGCAGAGGCATCTATAAGGTGATGCCTATGCCTTTACAGGCAAGAAAATTCCTCTCATAAATCACATCTTCCAGAGATGTCCTATATTTAATGGGACTGGAGGGGGGACAGTAGGATTTATGATAGGGAAATTGATTTCATGCATGATTATGTTTTGCATTTCATGCTAAAGTATGGCATTTTGCATGAACAGTATATCCACACACATAACACAAACACTTCCTCCAGCTGAATTTTAACATTTGTCTCAGGTTCTTCAATGGCTGCAGCAAACCTGTAGCTTTTGCATGCCAGGTTATGTCCTAACTCTCTCTTACCAAATCAGGTTTTTCCTGTATGTACGTAGAAAAGTTAACACTTCCCAGAATACCACATGAAAAATGCTGTAGGCCATCTTTCCAATTAAACCCTTAATCCTCAGACATCACCGAAAGTCTTTTTTGTCAGTAGTGCTCCATCCCATAGAAAAACAAAGAGTTGTCAGTATAATAAGCACGGGTGTCTCCAACCTCCCTGTTTGGCACCCGCTGGCAATTTTATTTTGTTAGTATTTGTCAAGCAATTTAAAATGAAAAGCCATCACCTTGTCACACAGAGACTTCTGAAATTTATGAATTTGCTGTTGGAAGGTTTTCTGATTCCTGCCTACACGTAGTACAGCAGGTAACTACACCAGACACAGGGAAAGAAAAAGAAACTAAATTTTCCCAGAAAAAAGTTCACAAACTTTGGCACAAAGTTGTTTTGTTGGCACAAAGTCAAGAGATTGCTTCATTATCCCATTTTCTCCCACTTCTCAACTTTGCTTCGTGAAAAAATAAAATAAAAAAAAGTGTAGTGCAATATTTAAATCCATGCAAAAGCCTGACCACTGAAATCAGAAATATTGACCGTGATTCTGACCTTCTTCACCTGGCTTGTAACTAAATTGAATTAAAAAGCTAGAATGAATATCCAAATGAGCCAATGAAATAGTTAGCTGAGAAAAGACACTTGAACAAAGAGAAAAACAGAAAAACATAGTGCATATCTGGATCTCTAGCATCAGTGGAAAACGCTTTATTTCTTTACAAGGGTAACAGCAAAGTAGAACTACTGCAATGTAATGAAAGAAAAATATTTTCAGTATGGGAACATGAAAGCATCAACATAAGGCAGAGCACATTGTGTCCTACCCTTGGAAAATGTCATGTTGCCTGCTCTGGACTGTGATGCAGCAAAAGTAAGCAGTGAAAATGAACTTTCTCATAGGTAATATACTGCTTCAATTCCTACATGCAATAGACACTAGCCAACTGTTTTCTTAATCAGTCAGCATGGGGGCACAACACTGCACCAAGGAATAGGAAGACCCTGAGGTGCACACAAATTGCATACAAAATGAGCCGAAGCATTGCTTGGCAGACTAGAAAACTTCTGACTATGTTTGATCCACTTGATTTTATCAAGGCAGTGCTCTTGGAGGATGGGGAGATAGCAGGAACCTGATCATGTCCCCCAGCACATGCACGCTCCCATTGGCATCTTATGTTTTTAAGCTGTTTCTTTTTTTCCTCAGATCTCCTTACTGTCAGTTTTATTTACAATTCCTTAAGCTCAGCAAGTTTAAATTTTATTTTAAATATGTCTTTATCCAAAAGCTTCCGTGCCTGCAGGCAGCCCCACTTTTCACTTCTGTCAAATCTGTAACTGCTATTTCAAATACACACAGCACTTCAGAAAACAAATCAAACCTGTAGGATCAAAAGAAGCAGTATTGCTGATAGATCAGATGCACATTAATTTCAACCTGTTTATAAATTTTTCTGAACCTGTATCACTTAAGAAAAAGTCACATATTTCCTTATTCCCTTTGTTTCCGAGTTGCTTGAGCATGTTGATCCAAGTCAGCTTTCAACTCCACTTTGTCACGGTGACCTTTTTTGATCCCAGTCCGTTTGCTCTCAAATTAAGTCACGCTACAGAAGCTGCTTTGCTCCAGGTTGTGGTTTTCATGTTCTCGGTTAAATGAAGTATTTCTATGCCACTGACTGGGACAGCTGGTGCCTGATAAACAGTGGGGCCGGAGATGGTAAACCACAACACCCTCTTCATGACACAACCCTTCTCAGAGTAAATAAGAGGCCACTGTGGGAAATGAAGAGAGGAACCAGAGGAAAGCATGAGGAAGAGCTTCCTTGCAGACAGCCATACTGCTGGGAAGGCATGAAGCAGACCCTCACCTTCACCTGTCTCCTGTTCCTCCCACCTGGAACCTGGGACAAATTTGTGCTGGGGGATAGGCGGTACCTAAGCAGGTCCAGGTACAAAATGCACAATGTAAATTATCACCCCGTGCTCATCATCTCCCGTGGCTTATCTCTGCCTCTTCTAGGTCCTTTGCCATGCCCACCAGTGACCTCACATGGTGTTACCTCCTCAACCACTGTCTCCAGTTGCTGCACCCCCTATCAGTTGAAGCACACGCTTATCATCTTTACTCCTTGAAACCACATGGGAAATGAGTCCCTTTTTCCTAGAAGCTCATCTCTTCTCCTCATCCCTGCTCTGCTGTCTTGGGAAGGGTATTACACTGGCAGAGCTGAAGGCCTCTGTGCCATGCTCCCTGCCTCCACCACCTCTCTGGGCAACCCATTCCAGTGTTCCACCAACCCTCATAGTAAATAACTTCTTTCTAATGTCCAGTCTCAATCTGCCCTTCTCTAGTTCAGAACCATTGCTCATCTTCCTATCAGTACATGCCCTTGTAAACAGTCCCTCCCCAGCTTTCTTGTAGGCCCCCTTCAGGTACTGGAAGACCACTATAAGGTCTCCTCGAGCCTTCTCTTCTCCAGGCTGAACAACCTCAACTCTCTCAGCCTGTCATCACAGGAGAGGTGTTCCAGCACTCTGACCATTTCTGTGGCCCTCCTCTGGACCCGCTCCATCAGGTCCATGTCCTTCCTGTGCTGAGGGCTCCAGAGATGGACACAGTACTTCAGGTGAAGTCTCACCAGAGCAGAGCAGAGTGGCAGAATCACTTCTCTTGATCTGCTTGTCACGCTTCTTCTGAAGCAGCCCAGGATATGCTTGGCCTTCTGGTCTGTAAGTGTGCACTGTTTGCTCGTGTTGAGAACCCACAGACTGTTCCAGTGCTTGATCATACTCATGGTAAACAATTTTTTCCTAATATCTAATGGGAATTTCCCACATTCCAACTCATGCCCCTGGTCCTGTTGCTGTGCTCCTCCCAGAGAGCTGGCTTCAGCTTCTCTGAGTCCTCTGAGTGGGAACTATCCTGGTGCCTGTAAAAGATGACAGACTTCTCATGCCCAGATCTACCAAGCTCAGGAAACAGCAGCAATGAGCTGTGGCACACGAGGGCAGAGGACGCCCTCGGTGGGAAAGCGTTCCTGCTCTGGGAACACCAAGTTCTCAACCCTGTTCTCACCCTGGCCTGCAGCTCAGCCACTGGTCAGGACTTAACCTCTTCATATATATGGCTCATTGCAAGGATCGCTTCTGAACACTGGCTGCTCTGGAAACACATTTGCTTAGCTGTCTCCCACCTCAATTAAATTCTTTTAAATTCCATTAAATACAGTATTCTTTTATTTTGCAAACACTTTCTAAATCACATTACATAACGCCAAGCTAAAACTCTAAAAATTTCCCTCCTTTCCACTATGACCTACCTGGGTTTAGCAAAACTTAATTTCTTCTGAATGCCAAGAGCTGCACCTGTGCTGTTGGCCAGGTGGAATGCACCTCCAGTAAAGTAGGAGATGCACTTCTTCACATTTCCTGCTCAGTTTGTTAAACAGGTTATATCTATTTTTAAAAGCATTGTATTACAAACTTTCAGAGAACAACACAGGCTTTTTTTCAACAAAATTAAGCCAAGACAAAAAAAAAAAAAAAAAAAAAACCAAAACCACCACCACCACCACCAACAACAACAAAAAAACCACAAAAAATCCACATTCATCTTGGTGTCAAGAAACAAAGTCTGTAATGTCTGAATGTGCTGCACAGAATGAGAGAGAAGAAAGTTTATCGGGTTGTGGAATGCAATTTTTCTCTCCTTTAAAACGCTCTAGGTTGTCACTTCCTATTAAATTTTTACTTTTTGTTACGTAACATATGAACTGCATAGCTTAAAATCATTCTTGTCCTGGCAGTTTACACAAGACTTACAGTAATTAAATTTATTTCCATTTCTGATAGCTTAAGAAAAACAACAGTGGCAACCCCAGCAAGGACTGGTGATTATTAACTGATGTTCCCAGTCTGTGGATTTTTTTTTAAGCGACGCAGAAACATTCCTTTGTCTGCTATCCTATGGAGAAGATGATCTAGTTGCTCATTTTTTAGGTGGCATCTTTTGTTCTGCACGATGTAGAAGAGCGCGCAAGCCTCCTCGTTTTACAGTTGTGTTAATCTCCTCTAAGGCCTAGGCCAGTTTGAGGTGTATTCCTCAGATCTATCACTGGCAGCAAACCTGACCGTGCCCAGGTGATGATGCCCTTCCAAGCCTGTGTATATTCCCTGCATGCCTGCCTTACCTTTTCAATATTCAAATTCTCAGGGAAACCCTTGCAAACAAGGAAGCCTTAGAGAAATAAAGTTGATTGTTTTGGTTTTTATTTTTGCACAAGTGCTCTAGGCACCCTGGAAATCATAACATGGCAGAGCCAGGAAAGAGTTTCAAGTTGCCCAACCTATGCATGGTAAAATTACAAAAAAAAATTACTCTGGGACAAAGGCATGACGACCCTAGCCTGCTTATCCTGGCTGCAGAACAAATGCTGTTGTCATCCGGTGTTTAACTTATGAGGCAACAATGACTGCTTGTGATTTTGATCCTGCAAGAGCTAAAATAATATCCTGTACTTCAGACGTAAGAGCAAAACCATTTCTGAAGAACTTTTCTGTACATAGTTATACAATAAACTTTTGTACATTATAAACCTCCAACTATCAAAGAATATTCCATTCTGATTTGTAAAATATACATAGTTCAGAAATCTTGGGAGCCTGGGGAGGTCTCTGCTGACTGGAAACTAGCCAGTGTAATTCCAATTGACAAGAAGGGCACGAAGGAAGACCCGGGAAACTACAGACCTGTTAGTCTAACCTCAGTTCCTGGAAGAAGATTATACTGGGTTCTATTGAAAGGCATTTAAAGAACAATGTAATCGTCAGGCACAGTCAACATGGGTTCACAAAGCGAAAGTCCTGTTTAACTGATTTGATATCCTTCTGTGATAAGGTCACCTGCCTAGTGCATGAAGGGAAGGAGGTGGGTGTAGTCTTTCTGGATTTTAGCAAGGATTTTGATGCTGTCCCTTTACAGCATCCTTCTAGACAAAGTTGTCCAACTGTGGGCTGAGTGGGTTCATGGTGCAGTGGGTGAAGAACTGGCCGAAGGGCAGGGCTCAAAAGGTTGTAGTGAACGGGGCTATATCTGGCTGCTGATGGTCACCATGGTGTTCCTCAGGGCTCAATTCTAGGGCCAGACCTGTTCAATATATTTATCAATGGTCTGGATGCAGGAGTTGAACACACCACTAGTAAGTTTGCTGATGATACCAAACTAAGAGGTGCTGTTGATTCTTTTGAGGGACAAGAGGCCTCGCAAAGGAATCTAAATAGATTGGAGCATTGGGTGGTCATCAATGTCATGAAATGTAGGACTCGTGGGAGCAGTTCAAAGCTGCATTAGGGGAGTCTCAGACCGGGCATTAGGAAGCATTTCTTTACCGAGAGGGTGGTCAAACTCTGGAACAGACTCCCTGGAGAGGTGGTCAATGTCCCAGGGCTGTCAGTGTTTAAGAGGCATTTAGACAATGCCCTTAATAACATGCTTTAACTCCTGGTCAGCTCTGTATTGGTCAGGCACTGGACTAGATAATAATTGTGGGTCCCTTCCAACTGAAATAGTCTATTCTAAACACTTACTGATAATCTCCCCACACCAAATGCCATTTTTATGCCCAAGAGTCAATGAGACTTCACAGAAAAAATTAACCACAAGGGTTGGTTTTCTTAGAAAAAAGATGTAAGCACCTTTCTTTCCCAGTCTGAGGGAATAAATCCACACTCATTCAAATGACCCAGCATGAAACTGTGTTAATGCAATGATCTGATCAATTTATGTCCAGAAAAGAACAGGAATCAGTCCCACAGTGGTCTGAGGAACTTGAAAAAAAAATAAAATCCTGAGTCATAGCTTGTCCCAAAACACAGGAACAGGAAACAAAGGAAAGGACAAGACTTTCACTCTACTACACAATTTAAAAATAGCTAAGGAAGCCAAGTAAGCAAAAACAAAGCCGAAGCTATGGTGTCAGGAAGACCAAGGTTGCAGGGAGTTGTAGGCATGTCTTCATATGGGTATTAAGTTCCTACCACAGCAATGGGGAGAAAAAGAGCCTTTGTTTTCTGGAACGCTAAAAGACATGTGAGTTAAGCTCACAACTGAGGGACTTGCAGTTGTAGAAGAGAGAGAAGCTGAAAGTGTAATAAGGAGAGAAACGCAGCCTCACAGATGAATGTTTTCCAACTTCTAACCCCTGCAGATCCCAGCCAACACAAAGAAAATGCCACAGGGCAATAGTATCTCTTGCTACTTCCCTTACTCTTCGACTTGGAGTGAATACTTAGATGTATGTAATATAATTTTGGGTTTACACCACCACAGATGAGATCAGAAGCTCAATGCCTTGCTTTGATTTTAGCTGAGAAAGATGGTGTGCTGAGTCCACTTTATGCCACTCTGGATAAAATTGTAAGGGAATGAACATATAAATTAGCCCTGCTTGCAGGGTTCTTGTTGACAGGTAGAGTGGGTTTGAGGTGGAATTAACTTTGCCTGTTCTGAGCCACCTTCATGGGCTCCCTTTGAAGTCCTTGGCCGTAGATAGGTGTTTGTCAGAGAGACATGGACCCACACTGCACATTGCAGGTGAAGTCCAGTTCTGTTGAAAGCAGAGTTGACTGGGACAGCAGAACTAGTTATTGGAGATCACAGCCAGAGCCCACAGCATCTTCAGCAGGGTTACCCACCCAGCCTGCCCCTTCCACAGCCCCTCTGGGAGGGGGTGCCTGTGTTTGTCAGGAAGCTCCTCTTCCTCTTCTTCCCTGGGGCTCATACTCAGACCTAGAAGTCCTCAGGCTGTGCTCCTGTCCTTCAACACTCACTCCAGACTTCTGGTTGTAGTGTGACAGCACACGTCTGATGCACCCTGGCCAAAAAGTGCCCAGACACTACTCCCTGGATTCAACAAGCTTTACACCAACCAAAGCAGTGTTATCAGCAAAAGATTTGGTTAGCTCCTCACATCAAGAAAACATGATGACCCAGACTTGGACTCAGTGTCCTACCTCAGGCTAGATTAGATCCCAGCTAATAGCTGCTTGGATTGACCTACCTTTCCACCACCAAGAGAAATCCAGTCTGCCAGAGCTCAGAGTGCCATTAATGAGGCAACATATTAAAAAAAATAATAATTTTTTTTTTCCTTTCTGCTGCCATGCCCTACAATAAATAGAGCAAGATGTCATGTAGATGAGATTTTAACCTAGAGTCACACCCATACTCCTTGACTCAGAAGCACTTTTTTTATCCCAAAGTGAGCTTAGGCTACAGCCTGACACCATAGCAGAGTGTGGCTCACCCAGAGGAGAGGACATCTTGGCACAGAGGCTGAACAGGAGCTGTGGTATACTCCATGCCCAATGCTGCTGTGCAAATAAGCCTACTGCCTGGTTTCCCCTCTCCCTCTTCCCTGCCAACACCTCTGTGTGTCACCGGCAAGTCAGAGGGCACCAAGGTTGCAGAGAGCAGGCAAAGAGCCACCACATCAGTAAACATGGCTGCAGACCCCATTTTAGCCGCTGGGGCATTAACAGATCAAGAAACAGCCTGTTCCCATTGAGCTCTGACACATATCCAAGGGTACACCTAATTCTAGCAGGGCTTTTTCCTTTTTTTTTCCGAAATGTCTGTGTTTACACCCAGGGTTGTGTCCACATGGCAAAACCAAAGAGTATTCATAAGAATAATGATGCAAATGTGGCTTCTTATCCTCCAGCAATTGTCCATCTGACAAAGAGGTTTAGAAAATGTAACAATAGTTTTGAAATAAATAGGAGGAAAGTAAAGACTGGCAGTGTACTTTCCACATCAATGGCAAATATACTACTGATGTGGAAAGTAAACAGCTTTGAACAAGAGGAGAAGCCGCAGTGTAGAACTTTATCCCTGTGAGTTGCAGGCTTGAATGCCAGTGCATTAAAACTGAGGTAGAAAATCCTAAGTTCATCACCTCAGGTTGCAAAACCAGCTATTAAAAGCGGCATCATCTGTGGACAGATAACAACAGAAGACCAGATGAAATTCAGAGAACTAAAAAAAAACCTCTCTATGCATTCAAAACTTCTCTCCTCGCGTGAATATGAAGCGCTCAATAGGGTTGGCACACCTGTATTCTACAACCATTGCTCCAAACTAACCTCTTGGCAAGGCTATTTGGGGAGAGCGGGGCGGTGCCTGCACGCAGAACCAGATGCATGCCTGAAACTACTGAGAAAACGCTAAGGAATCATCTGCCGAGCTGCTGCCACCCTCTCCCGTGCCCTGCAACGCTCACCGGCTGGGCAAGAAGAAACTAAAGTCTAATCGCAGGTCGCGGCGCTGTTTGTTGTTTTTCGGGTCTGGTTTTCACGTCCAGGGCGGGGAAAGCCCCGCTCCCACGCCGTAGGGCCGGGGTCCGTCCCGGGGGCAGCACTTCCCGCCCCGCTGAGCGCCCGCTCGGGCCGGGCCGGGCCGGGCCGGGCGGACCCCGGGGAGGTGCCGCGGGGCGGAGACGGTCCCGGGGGTGCCGGGAGCTCCCTCTGCTGATTGGGCTGCGCGGCCCGGGGCGGCCGCCGCCGCTGCTCCCGCCTCGCCCCGCCCGCCTCCGGGACTCCGCCGCTGCCGGGCTGCCAACGCCGCCGCCGCGGCTCCGCGCCGCCTGCCTGCCCGCTGCCTGCTCGCCACCTGCCCGCCCGCTGCTCGCTGCCGTTCCGCCGCCCGCCCGCCGCCTGCTTGCTGCCGGGCCCATGGCGAGCACGTCGGCGGAGATCATCGCCTTCCTGCTGACCATTTCAGGATGGGTGCTGGTCTCCTCCACGCTGCCAACAGACTACTGGAAGGTGTCCACCATCGACGGCACGGTCATCACCACTGCCACCTTCTGGGCCAACCTCTGGAAGACCTGCGTGACCGACTCCACTGGCGTCTCCAACTGCAAGGACTTCCCATCCATGCTGGCGCTGGACGGTCAGGCTCCCACCGACACCCATCCCAATTCCCCCCACACCCTCCGTGACGGTTTGCGGGATTCGGGGGCTGGTGGGCAGCGGGGAGTTCGGGCGCGGCGACTAGAGCTGGGGGGGGTCGATAGGAACCCCGGCGGTGGCGGCTCCCATGCGGGGTCATGGGCAAATGCCCTTGTGTCCTCTCACGGGTGGCAGCACGCTGCTTGTGCGCACCCGAAGTGGGGTTCTTCCCCTAAAACCCACCGATTTGGATTATTTTTGGTGCCTAAGTGTCCATTTTGGCCTCTCTTGCTGTTGCTACCAGCTTTTTTTTCCCCATCGGAGGTCTCCGTGTGTGTGGATTTGACACAAGAATGTGGGCGAATTTTTTCTTGACGATTTGTTTTCCAACTGTCGTGACATTCCTCTTTTTTATGGTTTTGCCAGCCATGCAACGGTCGGTGGAGAAGAACAAGCCTCGGTGTCATTTTGTTTTAATTAATGTTCCTTTGGGGTTTTTTGCTAAGCGGTTATTAACTCGTCTGTAATTGCTTCATTGATGAATGACAGTGTAAAAGCTCGGGGCAGTCAGGGATGCAAAGGTATGCAAGAGTGATGTGTAGCTCAGCTTAGTTTTAGCGCAGTGTTATTTTGAAGCAAAGCTGAGAGCTTTGCTTGAAAGTGCCTGAAACCAAAGACTGAATGGATGCTGCCTTTCTTCCCTGGAAAAGGGGAAACATTTTTGCCCTTTAAGGAAGCCCGACTAGGAAACTGGGTCACTGCAGGAATCCTTTATGGCTAAACTTTAAGTTGATAAATCTGCACTGATTATGGCTGGTAGAAACAGTGGAAGCGTGGATGGCCTCAGTTTGTAGCCTCAGGAGTGGCTGCAAAGGAAGGGAGGAAAAGGTTTTAAAATTAAGGCACCTTTTCTAAGTTTTTATACTCAGAAACAAACACAATATACAGTGTCCTAGTGGCTTTGATATGCACAAAAAATAAGGTCTGCTGTCCACAGCCAGCCTCTCCTTTTGCACTGGAGTCTAAGAGTGGATTTTGGTGTGAAAGGTTTGTTTAAAAAGAAAAGAAAATGCGTTAATCAAATCGCTAACAGAGATCAATATCATCATAACAGGGATTAATATTACCATGAAGCTAACTAATAGCAATATCAGAAAACCTTTAACCTCTCTATGTACAAAGGGCTGAAAGAGGTCAAGATACTAAAAAGAAGTAATGCAGGCAACTCTTTAACATCACTGTTGCACGATGCTTCCCTCACACAGAGAAGTATCGTTCCCAAGACCTTTTTGTGACCCAACTCTATGGTGGCAGAGGGCTTTGCCAGTTCCTCCAAAGGGGTGGGGGAGCTGGCAGGCCTCTGTTGACATCAGTCAACCTATGACCAAGTGCAGCAGCTGAGAACATGGATTCCAGGCTTGGGAAAGGAGCTGTGGTCCGTGTGCAGGTGGCACAGAGTGATCACCAGTGCATAACCTTTCGGATCCACCAAATGTATGGTTTAGCTATTCTTCTAATTCTGGGTTAATCTGTTTTCAGAGTAAGAAAAGCATAGTTACAAACAAAGTGTGCAGAATTGGGAACATTTACCATTCCAAAATGAAGAAGAAACTCGACAGCAAAGTCCTTACCACTCCTTCCTCCAAACTCTTGTGCACCGAAACCTTGTGTGTTGGGTAACACGTTCCACTTGCCCACTTCTGAGGCACCTTCTGCACAGTTAAACAGCCATCTGAGTACTATTTCATTTTGGACAGAATTGAATCCGAAATGCACATCTGGAAGGGCCTTATCCCATCCTCCTGCCCAGACTGTTATCAGTAGTGGAAAATTCTTGGCTTCAGTGTTTCTCAGTAACATCTCTAAATGCTGTAGGGCCAGATTCTGGTACCCAGGCACAATGCAGAATGGCAGGCAGGCTGGAGAGAAACATAACACCCGCAGCACAGGCCAGACAAGCTGGGAGGGGGCAGAGGGGCAGCCACCACAGCCAGAGGTGGTTTCAGTAGCTAGCCTGGTCTAGGCTCCCCTGCTTGCGGTTACAGGCTTTGCTGGGAACCTGCTAGAGCCTGACAGTGGGTGTGTACATCCCCTTTTCACCCTAACCCTTCCCTGGTGCAGGGGTTGCAGTGTGTCATGCATAGCTTAGAAGGATTTGTATGTCAGCATGAAGCTGAATCTGCCTTGGTGCTCAAATAGCCTCTCCCTTCCCTTCTCTTCCTCTTTGCACAGACTTACCTGGCTAAGCTGGATCCCATTCACTTTGATTGGGAACGTGGGAACTTCCTCACTCCATCCTCAGGTGGGAGACTCAGAAGACACAAAAAAGGGCACATCTGGCTTCCCATTTTCCCTGAAGTGTTTGTGAGCAGAAACAATAACCCTATAGAGATACATGTAATGATAACGTGTTGCTCTCCTCAAAGTGGTAGGGCAGAACTCAGAAATTACTAGAAATATTTCTGTTGTCTCAGGGAAATGTGGCTCTGCTCCACTCCTTCCTTGTGTAACTGGAGAGGTTCTGCCTCACAGAGCAGTTCCTCTTCTATGGAAAATTGGGGATTTTTTTGTCAAGTGGGAATCCTCTGAGTTTCGTTGGGCTTCTTGTCTGGAGAGATTGCTCAGGTCTGCCAGAGAACCAGAGATAAAATGAGAGGGTGAGAAATCATGGTATTGCTGTGCTAGTTGCTGGGGCTCTCCTGTGGGGTACAGGAGAAGTCCTTCCTTCTTCAGAAGCAGTGTTGTAGTTTGGGTTAGGAGTGATGTGGAGATGGTTCCCCATTACTGTTGTTTTGGTTTGCATAATGGAGTGGTCTGGGACTGTGCTCGCAGATGGCTGTAGGGTGGCACAGCAGCAGGGCTGCCCCAGTGACTTTCAGGCCATCACTTCACACGAGTGGCCACCGGAGAAAGTTGCATGTGATTCCCGTCCACCTCTGTGCATTCCTGCACTCTTAAGAGATCACTTTGGCCAACCCTCATTAGCAGCTCAGCCTCACCTTCCATATGCAAGCAAAAGGTGTTTTTTCTGTCTGAGGGACTCACGATCATTCTGGGTTTGCTTTTGTGCGCTGCTGGTCATAGGTGGAAACTTAGTGATGAAACTACCTCCCCAAAAGGGGACTTTTCAGTTTCCATGTTTCCAATGGCAGATCCGATGACCTTTTGCAAGAACAGAGCTGAATAAAAATTTACTTATGAGCTGAAAGAGGGTATTATTGCTTAGAAAAACTTCCAAAAGCAACAGGTATGTACTTATAGAAGGAGTCTGCACTGTATCTGCCAGGCAACCTCTTACATTTCATGTGATACAGACTGCAAGATGCCAGCAGAGGCATTTGTTGTGAAAGTGACAGTCCCCAGAACTTTGCATTTTTATTTTTTTCTGACTGTCATATGATATGAATATATGAATTCCTCCTAACTCTTTGTGAGCATGAGAGGCAAGTGTGAGAGCAGTGAAGCAAGATGAAGATCTAACAAGATTAATTTGAATGCAAGGCAAACCACATTTGTTTAAAGAAAAAATAGATTTCACTTGGAATGCAGCTAAACATGACTTTATGAGTAATGCATGTTTCTCTGCTTGTCCGTTTAAAACATATGGCTTTTTGTTACTTGGGAGCTTCATTTAGGGGGTTAATATATATGTGGCAAGCTTCCTACAGAAATTGGTGCAAATACAGATAATCAACATTTGGAAAAGGAATGATCTTTGATCTTGAGTGGAAGAGTGAAGAAATAGGCAGCTCCCCTTTACACTTCTCTGCATTTTAAGCCTTGGTAAGCAATGTCATGGTCTTGCTTTCTAGGAAGCAAAGAAAAAGTTTAATTACTTGTCCAGCTCTATGTAGTTCTAACCTAAGGACCAAACAATAGGAGGCTGGATTTGGTGAAAAGGTTGTTTTCACCCCTTCATGCTTCCTAATGCTCCAGTTAACCTAGTGGGACTAACAGGGTGTTCTGCTCTCCCACATTACCAGTGTTGATGGTATTTTTTTTTCATATATCTTGTTTTAAAAATGTGTGCCAGTTGGATGGCTGCTCTGGTGAACTGAAACAAGTCCCAGTGTGGTTTGCCTGCCCAATTCTGTGAAATATTTAGTGAGGAAGGTTATTCATTCAGCAGAACTGAGCAGTCCTCCAGCTCATGCTGTTTATAATTGAAAATTATTTCTGGGTGAGTTAATTATTTCTTGCTGTCTCACTACCCTCTACCTATTCTAAAACCGTGTATTGACCTTCAGGAACAGCAGATTTCAGCCCTGTGATTCCTAGCATATGCTGGTTATTTTGGTTGGGGTGAATATTTACTGTTTCTCCTAGGAGGTTCAGACATAAATAAAAGTTTAGAGGACCTCCGGGTAAATATGTTCATGGTTCAGCACTTTAATGTGTCAATTAGCTGCTAAAAGTGTCAATAAATTGGGTCTGTCAAAAATAATAGCTTCCTTGCGAGTCTCCATCTCCCACTTTACCTGTGTGGTACAAGAAATACGTTACAGACCTTCAAAAGTAGTAAAAGCCAACTTTTCCAAACCTGTAGCAAATATTAACCAAGCAAGACTGCATTCTTCAGATGTGGCCCTTGCACAAATTACTCTCTCTTGTATATTCCAACATGTGAGACAGAGTTATTTCATCAACTGTTGTATTTCTTTAGCTACAGAAGCGTGTTGCAAATGAAAGAAGTCTGTCTGGGTGCCAAGAGATGCAGATAAATGCCAGTAGATAGTGTTTGCAGACTTGCAGTGCAGCACCTAAGTTCATTAGGACTGATAAAATGAGGCATTGTGTGCTACAAATTGCTTCTTGTCTGCTGCCTGTTGCACAAAGTTGTGAATCAATGGGGTTTTTTAAACATTTTTCAAACACAGTACGGTCATCCTGGAGCTGATATGCCTCCAGCAGCGGCTAAAGGGGGTGGCACTAAGGAGAGCAGAAGGCAGCTAAGCATCAGTAGTAGCCATCTGTAGCTAAAGGACCTGCCAGCCAGAGCAGATTTCTCTTTAATGAAAGTATCCAGACTATTTTTGAATCTCTGGAAACCTTTAGCATCCACATATCCTGTGGAAAGGAATTCCACAAATTCATTATATAAATAAGTGCACTTTTGAATCTGCTGCCTTCTGTTTTCATTAGATGTCTTCTAGTTCCTGTTTTAATATATTAATTTCCTATATATTAAAGACTTTTATGCAGGGATTTTTGTTTTGTTGTGTTTGTGTTTTCTGGGTTTGTTTTGTTTTGTTTTTGTTTGTTTGTTTGTTTTGTTTTTGTTTTTGTTTGGTTTGGGGTTTTTTGTTATTATGTAAAACTTGGTGTAATAGGCAATGAGAACATGGTTTAGCTCTCAACATTTCCACCCACTGGAGATCAAAGCAAAAGGAATGAATACCCTAATAGTGGAAGTACACTTTCATTTTAAATGAGCTGTAACAACAGGTTATGAAGAAAAACATCTTGTGATGGTTATTCAGCTGTGTAAGATTGCAGTGGTCCACCCTGTAAACAGTGAGATTATCACAGTCTTTCAATTACAAGATATTCTCAGAAGGCAAAGTAGGCCAAGCAACCTGTTTTCCTGCTGAAGGGCCCTGCCCTGGGACCTTCAGCTCAAGGCAGCTTCAGCCAGCATGGCAAAATTGTATGTGGCTAAAGCCAGCCACAAGCCATACGTCCAGATTTAAGTATGGCAGTGATTTGTTTTATCTTGAAGGGCTACCGCTGTCTGTGAAGCTGAGCACATGTTTGACTTCCTTGAATAGTTAGGCCTTGCTTGGTAGGTCCAAATCAAACTGGTAACATGTCCAAGCAGACCCAGGATCCCAGACAAGGTCAGTGCTGCCAACCTGCTGCCAGTTATATTGCATCCACAACACACACGCACAGCAAAGACTGACATGTAAGACTTGGCTGTGCGTGCACAGAGTGGCTCTGGAACCTGCCCCTGCACAGACCACGTGGAGTTGCTCTTCAAGGCCTCATGTGTACAACCTCTTTCAGATACTGTACCAAATGACACAGGATTAATTTTTTGCAGGCCTGAGTGTTTGCCCACAGTATATTTCTTATGAGCTGGGCTCAGGTGATGATGTCCTGTGAAGGGCGTACATCACTTAGGAGACCGTGCTCAACGGTAAGGGGATGTTACTCCAGCCAAGGTCTGATTCAGTTTGCAATAAGTGAATGCCAAGTGCTGTGTAGAGGGAGAGAACTACAGCAAAACCCATTGTGGTCCCAGTTCTCACATCAGCCTAACTCTTTCTCACCGCAGGTTACATCCAAGCCTGCAGAGGACTGATGATCTCCGCTGTCTGCCTGGGCTTCTTTGGTGCTGTTTTTGGGCTGATTGGGATGAAGTGTACAAAAGTCGGAGGCTCCGATCAGACTAAAGCAAAAATAGCTTGTTTAGCTGGACTGACTTTCATACTCTCTGGTAAATATACCTTATTTCTCTAAGTTCACATATTTGAAGTCATACCAGAGCTGCTTCTTTTCCACAGAAATCCACGCACAACTCTCCATAATTTAATTGGCTTCAGGGTCAGGCTCAAAGCTCTTCTGCTGGCTCCACTGAATGGTTTGTCTTATGCTTTTCAGGGTTGTGCTCTATGACTAGTTGTTCCCTGTATGCAAACAGGATTACGTCTGAGTTCTTTGATCCTTCTTTTGTTGCACAAAAGTAAGTACTTTCCTATACCCATAAATCTTTCAAAGAAGTAGACCTTAAGTTTCACACTGCGCACCAGAGCCCATTTAAACAGAGAGCAGGTGCTTCTTCTGTTGGGCAGAGGAGGAGAGTGGGCTGCAGTTTTATTTAATGGTGTTTTCCCACTGGAGTAACCGTGTGCTGAAATGTAATGAGCAAACACCTTCGCATACAGTGATTGCTCTATAATCTTTGTGCCTGGGCTTATTGCAGCTCGGCAAGGTTCTGCTTGCTGCAGAATGAATGGGGTTAATCAAAGGTGAAGCTGGTGTTTATGTCAGAGACACAGCAATAGATTTCACAAGACAGAGGTGCTCATTAGGCACATCATTTGATAGGAAAGGAAGACGATTGTTTCCTTAAGCTTTTGACAGAGGGTGGTTTCCATAAAGGTGTCGAGCACTGTGCAATCTTGAGTCCTCTTGAAGAGAGGTTTCTGCAGGCTCTGTGGACTTTTTGATGGCAGTTTTTCAAATCCAGATGACTGAAATTTCGATCATAAACCTTATCATGACCTGAGATCTTATAAGCACTAACATAAATGCTTTTAACTATACTTGTAATTAAATTCAAGGGAGTGAGTGTTTATAGAATTGCAGGATCCATAGTGGAAATAATGAGCATCCCTAAGCACTCCTTTTAAAGCTGTGCAAGTTCTCAGGACCTACAAAGGCAAAAATCCATAAAACAGTGCTTGGACTTTGGATTCACATCTTAACTACCAAGTCTGAAATTGTTTGCTGTAAAATACAGACTTCCTTGGTTTGGCTTCTTACCTAATGTAACATTATCTCCAAAGGCAAGGATTTCAAACTTTTCTTGATGGTGATTCCAGGATACGTCGAGCATTAGGTGTGCATTTCCCTGAGACCCAAGTAAGGGCTCAGTAAGGAACCCTGAACCTTTCTTTTTGTCCTTGATAGAAAGAAAATGGTCTGAATAAATAACATTAACTGGGTTCTTGTTTGTGGTAGGGCTGACCCTGCTTCATCTGTCTTAACAATGAGTTCATATTAGTCTCCTCCGTAATTCTACTATCATTTCTTCTTGTTTGCTACTGTGAGGACAGGATCAAAAGACCTCCAAAAGAAGGATATGAGTTACTGTGAAGAAGATGGAGCCTGGCTATATAGCCAGAAGTTAATTATTCATCATGCTTGCTGTTCCTAGTGAAAAATACCATGGTTGTTGCCAGAAGTCTCTTTCCTATACTGTATTTCTATGCTCTTCTGCTGCAGAAGAACAGGCAGACCTCACAGTTGAGTTTTACTGTGAGGAATGAGAAATTCAATTTAAATATAGAAATAAATGTAGTTAAAACATCCTCTACAGAAATTACCTTTTTCACAAACAACCAGCATAGCTCAGCTGTGGGCATACATAATCACAACTGCAAAGATAAAGGCAGAGAGGAAAGCCAGAAGTGGTAATTTGAGTTGTGCATGGTGTACGTAGCTTATGCAATGACCTTGTGTCATATTAAACAAATGGTGGCATTCGACTCCTTTCACTCTTAACCAATGTAAAATATGTTGGAGGAATTTATTTCCTTGCCACCTGAGAACTCTTAGTTTAATAGGCATTGCAGAAGCATTTAATATGCATATTATTAAGATATAAACATATATTGATTAAACAAATAAAAATATTGATATAGTAATTAGTATATAAATATTTAATA